>JACRUU010000020.1:5435263-5582763 GCA_030449085.1 Kryptopterus vitreolus
CGCATTTGCGCATATATTGTTTAGAGAAAGTCCTGTTGAAAAAGTGTTACACTTTCTGGAATATGGAAGTCATATTCTCTTAATAATTTTGTTATGGGATATTTATTATATAGTTCCAAGAAAATGTGTTTCATTTTTAGTTTCCTTACATACGCTTTATACATGCCACAGATAATGTGTCTATTTTGTTATTTACCTAGGGACTTTACCACAGAAAGTTTTTCTTTTTATTGCATTCTCTTCAATAACCACGTCTGAACCATGTTTTATTCCGAGCGAAATAATTGTAATGCTACTCAAATGCAGGCAGCTGAATGCACTGACTAGACTCACACAATCCTTGTTGTTATGGTAACACTGATATTAAAATCCATTTGCTTGCTTGTGAATTACGTGCATATTATCGAAAGAGATTGTCTACTGACAGTTCTAATTTTCAATTCAATTAGAGAATTCAGATTGACTGAAAATGTATGGTGTTAACACATCCCATTAGTGTTAATTACACTCAGGCATACATGCTTTTCCTTTATCTCCTTTATTTGCAGTCATTTCTTGCTGCTGCATTGATTGCAAAGCTGACATATGAAGCAGGTGAAGCTTGCTGATGCACCGATTGACCCTTTTTCCACAATAAAACCTTGAGTGATAGCTGAGTGTTGGCCCACACTAACCACTTCTTCTAGATAATATACTGTAGTAATTAATCTGGTTCTTGCTGCCATAACTCAGCTTTGAAGACATTGCAAGTACACTTAGGACACTTTCAACCCATAATTGGAAAGTATTCTCCGATTCTCTTTACACTTCCCACAACTGGCATTCAAGAGCCTTCCATATAAGGCTTAGATTTCCCTTCTGTCTGGGTTGAGAGATTTGCACTTCATTGGCAGACACAAGAGGCATACGCCATCTATTCATCCTTGCTGATGACAAAGCAATATGCACTAAATCAATACACCATTTTTAGAAGCCAATGTCATCAGCACTCCTAAGGTCAGCAAACCAGAGTAATCATTCAGGTTATCAGTTTACATCTGTTGCGGTTGAAAGTAATAGAGATAAATGTAAAATAGATTACATTATTTTATTTTTTAAATTAAGCACAGATATAATCTTGTGGAATTATCTCAATCCCTGCAAAAGGTAAACACACAGAAAATGACTGAAATGAGTAAACAAACATAGTCACCAGAATTATTCAAGTTGATACTAAATAATGGTTAATTTCATTATTTTTTTTTTTGCAAAATGGACTTTAGTAACATGTTTACTAACATAGGGCAGTGTTTTTAAAACCTACCCGGAGTCTGAGGTATCCCCAAAAAACAGGATGTTCTTTCTAGTTGATAATACTTGGGAATGTTCTCACTACATTCATAAGCCTTTAACTAACCTAGAAACTTTAGCTATTGTTTTCTACAACGACATTTGAAACAGTAATGAAACCTGCCACTACCCCCCTTATGTTATGTTGGCTTATGTTATAATTACATATAATTACCTGTGGAAGATTTAAGGTTTTATTTTATTTTTTTATCATCCTGGAGGGAACATAGATTTTAATTTCCTGGCTGTTATGCAAGAACATTTTGCATTCTGTCTCCAGAGTAGGTATGAAGTACGAAGCCACAATCTTGCTTTATTAAACATTGCTTAAATGAATTAACCGTTTGTTAGTGTTTCGCTAACAAGCAATGCTATTTGCAATGTTACGCTAAGGCTAATAATCACTGGCAAAAAGTCACACGTTTTGGCCTTTTTTACTTTTTATCTATAGTGTGAGGTAAAATGTATTAAAAAAAAGCTTTATTAATATTAAAAGTAATTAACAAAGTAAACACATCACATTGCAGTTTCAATCTCATTTCAATTTGTCATTTTACATAAATATTCCAGTTTGTTTCTCATCCCTACTGTTGCACGAACCAGTTTAACTCCTAAAAAGCTCACTGGAACATTTCCTGGAACGACGTTACGGTGTCATTTATTTGATAGCCAAACAACCAGTTTGGAGTAGTCCTCTCAGTATTGTTCTGTGGTAAGAAAAAAGAAACGATTCAAAATACAGAATCAGACATTTTGACCTTGCGCTGTTTTAACTGTTATTGTTCTTTGCACGGATGTTAACAAACATTTGTACCCACTCATTTGAGTCATCTCCGTCACTGTAGGTGGCTTGGTGGCTCAGTGAGTGGCATCTTTATTGCCTCATAGCTCCAGAAACTCTAGTTTGATCCTGAGCTTGGGTCACTGTCTGTGCTTTGTTTCTGTTTTTCCAATGTCTGTGTGGGTTTCTTCTGCGATCTCAGGTATACTCTATAAACCATATTGGAAAATGAAAACTGTGTGAATGTATATATGCATACCTCTTCAGGTATGTGTATATTCTGTGACTTCAAATGAATGTGTATTTGTATATTTCCTACTCAGGATATGTCCTTGCTTTATATCCATTTACATTACATTTACATTTGTGGCATTTGGCAGACGTCCTTATCCAGAGCGACTTACAACTGAGCAATTGAGGGTTAAGGGCCTTGCTCAAGGGCCCACTAGTGGTAGCTTGGTGGTTGTGGGGTTTGAACCTGTGATCTTCTGGTCCAGAGGCCAACACCTTACCACTAAGCCACCACCTCCCACTATCCATTTACCACCCATGTAAGATGACGCTGTCTTGGATAAAGTGGTTATTGATTGTGAGTGAGTAAGTGAGTGAGTAACACTAGAGGCATTGTTTAGTAACCTGGGGCTAGAGTTTAAATGTTATTTTGTAACTACCATATATGCTGATTACAGATTACAACGTTTTTCATAACTGAGGGCAAGTCAGGCCAAAAGGGAATTCTTCGACAAAGCTCGTTCACTTGTAATTCATTCAAGGTCGGTGGATTTTAAGATTGATTTGAGACCAATAGATGGTTGTATTATTTCTAAAAGCAGAGCCATGCATTTTGAGGGGTAGTGGCCCAAAAAATGGCACGCTAAGGGGTTGTGTGCTCTGATTGTTTTCTGGGTAATCTTATATTTCGATGAAAGTAAAGTGCCTGTATTACCCCCAAAACACTAGTATGCTCCATTGCTCAATTAGAAATCCATTTCTTTCTGTTCTGGAATGAAATGAGTGAAATGGGATTTTGATTTTTGTGGAGTGAAGAGGATGGGCATTACATAACCATGGAGCCTGCAGCTCCAAATATAACCTTCATTAAGAGATTAGACAGTACCCAACATGCTCGCCTGTGTGTCTCTGGTGCTGGACTTTTAGTTACAGTCGCATATTTTGTTTCTCCCACAGCGCTGTGTGCTATTGTAAACGTGATGAAGGTTTCATAACTGTATGTGAAAATTCGCCTGGGATGTAATGATAGGCTTATGTTATAATTACATGTAATTACCTGTGGAAGCAAGTAGGAAAAAGCAAGATGAGTAAAAAAGGTGCAATATAGAGAGTAAGACACTATTCTATATATTCAACCACTGTCACTATTTCTTACATATTTTTTTTGTACAGCGACTGTTGTAATGATCCCCTCTGTTTGTCACATAGCATTGACTCACATATATAGGCCGTGCAAAGATCACATATCAGATACACTGGAAATTGACCTGACTGTGAGCTTGTTATTAACTGTATTGTAATACCTGTTACTTCAATATATACTACCTATTTTTTTAACAAATAATTTTTGTGAATATTTAGTGCAAGTGTGCAGCAGTATGAAGCACAGTGTGAAATCAGGAAGCATGCTGTCCTAAAAACCAGTTAATAGATTTACGGAAAAAAAAGTGCCTTAAATTTTCTCTGTACTTAATGCGGTATTCATGTGTAACAAGGCTTGGCACTAAATGGGTGCATGTGGGACGACTGAAATTACGCAATCTAAAATATTTATTACTTAGCATTAGCTTCTGGACCTGTGCAGTGTAGCTGGTAATGATGTAGTGAGAGTTAGTAATTATGGTTTAGTCTGAAATACTGTGAGTGTAGATCGATATCTAATTCAATATATATCTTATGTTTATCTTATATCTTATATATCTTATGTTTTTGTGTTGATTTCTGGGGTTCGGTTTAATTTAATGTGCATTATGCGATAAACAATAGAATTATGCCACAAGACAAGTAAAAGAAAGTGTGTGTGTGTGTGTGTGTTTGTGTGTGTGTGTGTGTCTGTAAATGACTGAGCAGGAGCCTCAGTGTCGCTGCAGCACGCATGAATAAAATATGCATGAGCTTTATGAATTTTTGATTATCGGTTACATCACACCCTGAATAGTTTAGAAGCAATGGGCACGAAGTTCAAACTTAGTGTACTGAAAGGATTTCACAGAAAGCTGTTTACTATTACTATTATTATTATAGGAGGTCTATGGAAAAATCCATAGTGAGTAAGACGGCCTATTTGGGAATCCAGCTCTCAAATTACCACTGTGTTCTAGTGCCTATGGTTGTAAACAAAGTCTCAAAGTCTAATGGCGACTGGGAAAGATACAGATAACGAGCACATTCTTAGTGGTTGATTTAAAGAATGAAATCAGGGAGGAATGCTGTTGCTTCAGTTTAACCTAATACTTACCGAACGTAGACATACGCACACAATTATGTTCCTCTCCGAAAAAATTCATTGTGTTGGAGACAAAACCATCTGTTGATCTCTAGCCTGTGGTGTTTAACACATTCTGCTATTCACTATGCTGCTTTACAAAAAAATAAAAAAAACAGGAGTAGTTTCAGAAACAGGGAAACACAGAGGCATCTAATGAATTAACATTTTTATATCTAGTTATTTTACTTTCTCTTACATCTCTCTCTCTCTCTCTCTCTCTCTTTGGTAGACGTGCGTGGTGGACGCCATCTCTTAACTTTCCAGTATTCCTTGCCTGGCATCCCACTAGCGAAGCACGGACCTGTAGACCTTCGCACCTCCATGGATGGCAAATACAAAGAAATTGCTGAGGTGATTCTTACATTCATACATTCACTTGCTTTGCATAGAATCATTTATTCTGTTTGTAATATCAAATTTTTCAAGACAGATTTTGTTATTTTTATTTGTTTTTCCTATTTTTTGGAAATGTGTTTTCGTGAACCTTGGGGTGTAACTGGGCCAGAAAATTCTGGCAAAAACAGCACTGAAACGCTAATATCCATTCTCTTTTGATAGTAGTGGGTATACTTTTGTCATAAAAAAAAAAAAAAAAGACAAACACAATAGAAACACCAGTTCTAAAATTTACTGATGAACAAATATATTACCCATCTTGAAAAGAGTGTTATGCTTTGATATTATGACAATTTCCCTCAAGACAAAGTTGGAGGTGTGCAATATGTTCAGGCCTTTTGATGGTTTGCGGCACACATTTTGAATTTGTATAGGAACGCGACTTAACAACCAGGCTACACTACGTTTGATTTGATTGTTTTCTTTTAATTCAGTAGTTGCTATGTAGGAACCATGCAAGAACATGACAGAATGGTTTGTTATTCCAGGTGGCAAGCACACATCTATAAAACAGCTTCGGTGTAAATGACTGAATTTTCAAGTAATACAGTATGTTCTGTTGATACAGTTGTCACATAATACTTCAAAATTACATCTGTTCTGTTAAACCCTACAACAAGGGTGGTAGGAGAGAGTGATGATAAACATGCCTTTAGAATTTGCATACACTGCCAAGATTAAACAAATGCAAAGATGGAACGATACAGACTCTTTGTGGGTCAGTATTGAATCCTTTCCATGTGCTACGAGAATGCTAACATCTCTCCCATTTATTAATAACTTCAGGGAGGTCCATTCAGTAGTCAAATACATTTGTCTACTCAACACTCTTTTGGCTTGGGATGACGTCAGGAAGCATCTCGGTCTACCCAGGAATTTAACTTCCATGCCCCTAGCCAATATTGGCTTTCGGTCCTGACTTTATTGACTTTATTTACCTACAATGTTTGAAATCTTTTAAGACCCTTAGAACAGAAAACCCAATTCCTAAAACTGATACTTTTTTCAAATTCCTCCAATTATGGCATTTTGTTCAGACTTAAAGGAGACACTGGAAATTCTCTACTGTTGAAAATCGTCTTCTTTTTCCAGGGGCGCTAAAGGGCCAGATTTCCTACCTGTAGTCTTTTATTGTATACCTTGTATACCTGTAAATCCTTTAAGTAAAATCTAGGAAAAGGACATGGGCCAATCATTTTCTGACGATAAATGGGCCTTTATATGTGAGGTTTTTCCATAAAGCAACCTCTAGCTCCGTTCACAAACAGAACTTTAAATTCATATATAGAACATATCTTAACACCACTACGACTCCATAAAATGTATCCAAATATATCTCAACTGTGTGTAAATGTAAATCTGCAATAGGAACACTGATGGATTTATTCTGGGACTGTAAGAAAATGAAACCTTTTTGGCACGTGGTACACGATATGGTTCAGCAAATGTCCCCAACTCTATATTTACTAAACTGTCATTAGATTTATCAATCAACTCACACACTTTATTCAATTTCATTACTTATCTGGCAAGGAAATAGAAGATGGAAAAGAAGATGTGTTTAGCACAAGTTTCAAACCTTCTCCCTTTGGAAAAATGTACACATGACTTAGGAAAACAAATTCTGAGATTTAATCTGGAGGACATTGTGGGAGTTACTTGAGCAAGCAAGAACCAAACCCTGACAGGTTCTTGTTTTTGTTTTTTATTTATTTTATTATTTTATTTTAAATGTCCTTTACATTTCACTCTCTAGTATTAACAATACATTGTTGTTATGTCTTTATTAATACGTTTGAATACAAGCTGTGTATATTCTGCTCTGTTGTTATTATTTTGCTTTTAACAAGAAATAAAAAAAAAAAAAGAATTTGCATACCCATCCACTACATTGTGTAACTTTTACAAGCATTTATTTTTATACAAACTGACTTTGCTTATGACTGTGCATGTGTAATTTACATTTTCAAAACCTGTTAAACTACTTTATTTCATATAGTTACTCTGTACAGAAATCTTAGACTGTAAAACATTTTGTGAGCTATATTTTGGTACATTTTTATTTTTGATTTATTTGTTGAATATTGTTGTTTTTTTTTTTATGTACTTTTGAAAGTGTAAACTTGTAAGTGTTAATCCTCTGTGTTAGTCTTGTGGCTACTTTCACACCAAATACCCCTTATATATAGATTTGGCTGTGTATTATACTATTCCATTTTACAGTTCGAAATAGTATTGGCTGGAGGAATAAGAGAAATGTTTGGTACCACTTCAGGTGATGGTGCAGGTGCAAACTAAGTGGGATGTGATTATTTTTGTCGATGTTTGTGAAACATAAAGGCTTTATTCAACTCTCTTCCTCTCAGGAATCACCAGATATGACTTGTTTCTCAGCATGGAAGCCCAAATAACCTTTCCAGTATCCATTAGGAAAGACAAGACGCATCATATTAAATATTAATTCCAAAATATCTGTTCTTTTACTTTATTGTCAAATGCACTGGTGAAACGACACTGCATTATTCTAATCTAAAATTAAACAGAAGCGAGATATTCTATAAACTATTGTACTGCGGCACACATATTCCATTCAATTAATTAAGCGAACGTTCCAGCTCCACATCAGTTCCTCTATTCCAGTTCCTATTGTTTGTGTGAATATGCACGTGTGTATTTATTTGTGTATATATGTGTGTGTGTGTGTGTGTGTGTGTGTGTGTGTGTGTGTGTGTGTGTGTGTGTGTGTGTTAGGAGCTGTTGTCACGTAGTTTGGCTGAGAGCGAGATGCGCAGTGCTCCGTATGAATTTCCGGAAGACAGTCCCATCGAGCAGCTGGAGGAGCGGAGACAAAGGCTCGAGAGGCAGATCAGCCAGGATGTTAAGTAAGACGATGCATGTCCTTGCGTTCAGCTTTCTAATCACAGTAAACAGCAGCAAACACTAATACGCATTTTATTCCTCTAGAGTCTAGGCCCTCTAAAAGGATATCTTAGGATCTGTGTGAGATGCTTTCTACCCAGAATGCTGCATAATAGCTATTCATGTTTTTACATTTACAGCATTTTGCAGATGCCCTTATACAGAGTGACGTACAAAAGAGCGCTTTGAGCCTCTGTCTATGAATAAATGCACACTGGTTTGCTCGATTACAAACTTAAGACACAAACAAATTTTAAACTCTATTTTCTTTTTTAAATAATATAAACCAAGAAGTGCTAGCTAGTTCATGTGAGATCGGTCTTCACTTGTTTGTAGATAGCGACTAGAGAAGGTGCAATAAGTACTATGAGGGGGGGGGGTATGAGGTCTCCGAGTTTAAAGGTGCAAGTCCATTTTTGGCTTTGTATGCATACATCAGCGTTTTGAATCTGATACGTGCAGCTACTGGAAGGCGGTGGAGCGAGCGCAGCAGTGGGGTGGTGTGGGAGAACTTGGGCAGGTTTTTGGATAATTTGCAGTGGACGAATAGCGGATATAAATAAAAGACAAGAAATAGTGGATAGAAATCCTTCTGATGATGTAGAGAAGGAACTGACAAGAGCGAGTCACGAGATAGCGACATGAGAAAAAAACGACAGTTGATTGTCCATGGTTACCCTGAGGTAGCATGCAGTGGCTAAAGGAGAAAGAGGTGTGACGGGTTATGCTGAAATCCTGACCCGAAGATGAATCAGATCTTCAAGTCAGGCTTTTTCTAACTTCAGTTCATCTTCTAACTTGTCCATTTGATTAGATCTGTATTATTTCTTGTCTTCAGTGCGCATTAGTAAGTATTGTCTGTGATCGCTGCACAGGTACGAGCCGGACATTCTTCTCCGAGCCAAACAGGACTTTTTGAAGACGGACAGTGCTGCTGACCTTGAGTGAGTTTGAAACCTATCTCGATACTCATCCATGGAGTGCCAAGATGTCCTCAAATCTCTTCATCTTTCTGCAGATATCTGAAGGAGCAAAGTGAAGCGGAGTTGGATCTTTATCCGGAGCATGAGCTTACACCAGAGAGGGAGTACCAGAGAGTCACCATCTCTGGAGAAGAAAAATGTGGTGTAAGAGAGGAAGAAATAATTACAGCAATTTGGGTTTTTTTGTGCATAGATTAATTACATTTACAATCAAGCTGAAAAGAGATTTACTATCCGAAGATAACAATACCAAAATATTACGCAAATAATAATATATAATAATAATAAATAGCGTACTGAACAATAGCAGAAAGAAATGTAGAATTTAAAACTGTGTAATAACACAAATCTAAAAGTAAAAAAATAAATATACAATATATAAATGAGGTCAAAATCATTAAAGTAAATGAAATATTTGAATCAATTTTTATTATTAGTTTGGTACCTAATCATAAGCGCAAGTTTCATTCTCATTTTTAAAGAGTAATATGCAAAATGGTGTATAGTTTATGAAACATGCAGTGATCATTAATGTGTGAAACACATTTGAAGTTGATTTGGGGGACAAGGCAGCAGGTAACGTGGTGCAAAAATTGGTATACTATGATCTAATATCCTGTTTTGTTGCGTTTATTATTTTAACAAAGATTTGATGTGAAAAATAATAACTATTCAAATTCTAAGCTAGTGCTAACAAGGCCTTCCTGCCTTTCCGTCAGGTTCCATTCACAGACCTGCTGGATGCTGCGAAGTGTGTGGTGAAAGCTCTATTCATCAGAGAGAAGTACATGGCACAGTCCATGCAGAGCTTTTGCAGGACCACTGCTCGCTATTTGACAGAGCTTGGTGACAAGCCTCTGGACCTTAATGCATACCAGGAGATGTTTGAGACCTCCATCACTGCAGGCATGTTTTGTGGCATAAATAAATTATATATATATATATATATATATATATATATATATATATATATATATATATATACATACTTTGTAAAATGACTATGTATAATGTCAGAAAGTCACATGCTATATATGTAGTTTAGAGATATTTGAGGATGTTTGAATATCCCTTTACATAATAAGTGTCTGTGTGCAGTTTTGATAACCTCCACTCCTCTGGGAAGATGTTCCATTAGATTTCAGAGTGGAGATTTGTGCTCACTGAGCCACAAGGCCTTTAGTCAGGTTCTGATGTATGATATAAAAAGGCTTGGGTTCACTCAAGTTCACTCCAACGTATTTGCATTGTCATGCTGGAGCAAGTTTGGGTCACAAATGAAGTAAAAATATAGTGTTACCAAATTCACAGCCATCCTGTACAGTCTCCAACTTGCTTGTGGTAACTTGTTGCAACATTTTGAAGAAGAATTACATATGGCTGGAAAAGATGGGCGTCCCAATACATTTGTTCATAGAATGTGCTTTGTGTATGGAATATTTTCGACAGATGCCCCAGTCCACCCACCGGTCTCGAAGACACACCCGTACGAAGGCTTAGACCCGACTAATTTGCCGCCAGACATGGGCTACAGTTGCAAGATGATAAATGGTGTCGTACATGTGTTTACTCATAAGAGTAATATGGAAAAGTGAGAATATTTTTACTGTCATTTATACGTTCATCACTGAAGTTTTAAATGCAGAGCTAATGGCAACTGTTAGAAGGTCCTTGCACAGTGAGACTAGTATTAAGTGCTCGAAAAGAGCGCTTCATAGTTATATATCGTATATTAAAATCTTATCATTTTCCACCAGAGCCACAGAGCTGGATCTTCCCTACCCTGATCTGCAAGAGTACATAGCTGACATGAATGTCATGATGGCCCTTATTATTAATGGACCAGTGTAAGTGACAGTACAGCTGAATTAAGTGAACATTGTTAACTCGTAAAATACCATACAGTAAATCCTAAATAGTACATGTATCACTTGTTGCTTCTTCCATTAAGTGAATTTATTATTAGTATATTATAGGTCATGAATAATTTGTCGTTCTGGATTCTCACCTGTTATTGTCAAACAGAAAATCCTTTTGCTATCGGCGGCTGCAGTACCTGAGCTCCAAGTTTCAGATGCACATCCTTTTGAATGAAATGAAGGAGTTGGCGGCTCAGAAGAAAGTCCCTCATCGGGATTTTTACAACATACGCAAGGTGTTCTTTTGGTTTGCTCAATCTGGGAAAACTCAATGCTTGCTTTTAAAGAATACCGTATGCATTAGAAATAAAGCAGTGTATATATAGCAGGGACACCCAGTATTCGATAACAATACACCGGAACA
Source organism: Kryptopterus vitreolus (assembly GCA_030449085.1). Taxonomy (NCBI): domain Eukaryota; kingdom Metazoa; phylum Chordata; class Actinopteri; order Siluriformes; family Siluridae; genus Kryptopterus; species Kryptopterus vitreolus. The sequence goes on from JACRUU010000020.1 coordinate 5,446,455, forward strand.
CAAAGGAAGATCACGTTCCCTTGAAAAAAAAAAAAGGCGGAGATCTGATCTTTTCTAACATATCAGACAAATGTGTACTATTAACTGGCAAAGCAGCAGGCAAAGTGACTCCACTTATTAGTGTGGGTCTTATAGCAAATGAAGATTATTAAGGTTAAACTACCTTTCCATGTGGAAGTCTGCTTAAGGCTTGAGCTACTGTCCATATAAGGTACTAACAATAAATGTATTGACATATTGTGTTATAAGGCCTCATGCAAGGTACACCACCATATATTTTATATATGTGTGTGTATGTGTATATATATTAAACACACAGACGGAAATTGCTGGATATGTGCATCGTGGCTGATTTTGGTGCTTGATTTCAGATTTGACGCCTCAGAAAACAATTATTTTGTGATTAAATATATTAATATATTTCTCTCTCAGGTGGACACACATATCCATGCTTCATCCTGCATGAATCAGAAGCACCTGCTACGCTTCATCAAGAGAGCCATGAAAAAGTACCCTAAGGAGATTGTACACGTGGAGAGCGGCCGGGAGCAGACACTTATGGAGGTGTTTGAGAGTATGAATCTGACGGCCTTTGACCTCAGCGTGGACACACTAGACATGCACGCGGTAAGAAAGTCTGAAATTTCTAAAATGCAAGTTGTAATATATAAGCATATTATATATAATATATAATATATAAGTAATATATAATATATAAATATATTTGATCGGGCAGCTTGCGTCGATTCATTTTCTTGCTTCTGATGGTTCAGGATCGAAACACTTTCCATCGCTTTGACAAGTTCAACTCTAAGTACAACCCTATTGGAGAGTCCATCCTCCGGGAGATCTTCATTAAAACGGACAACCATGTTGAAGGGAAATATTTTGGACATATTATTAAGGTATCTCTTGCAGAGTGGCAATACGGTCTACTGTATATTACTGTTTTTTTCAAGATTGTGTGTATTCTAATATTTTCCAAAAAAATGTCTGAAATTTTTCTAATGATTTCAGGTCTGATTCCTAAAATCATTCAATCAATTTGATCTGAGGGTCTTTTAGTAAATATTAACATTTGCCAGCAAACTCGCTTTTCACTCTCTTTTTACTTGCTCGTTCTTCCGGTGGGCGAATAGCAAAAAAAATACTGTAAATAAAATAACAATGCAAATAATAAGCTATTAGATATACAGGTATATATTATATCCTCCTTCTCTGTTTTGCATTTCAGGAGGTAATGGAGGATCTTGAGGAAAGTAAATATCAGAACGTCGAGTTGCGTCTTTCCATCTATGGCCGTTCTAGGGATGAGTGGGATAAACTGGCACGGTGGGCCGTCAAGCACAGAGTCTACTCTGATAACGTGCGCTGGCTCGTCCAAGTGCCTCGTCTGTTGTGAGTACTGATGTTTACTTTTCATATCACGCTAATAAACTGAATATTTTTGTGCCCGGTGGTCTATTTTCTATTAATAATGTGGATGAAAGTGAATAAGAAAGTAAGCAAATCTCCTCTGCAGTGATGTCTATCACACTAAGAAACAGCTGAGTAATTTCCAGGAGATGTTGGAGAACATCTTCATGCCTCTCTTTGAGGTCACCATCCAGCCAAGTAGCCACCCAGAGCTGCATGTCTTCCTGCAACATGTAAGTAATGTAAGCTGGCCGTATAAAATGCTTTAGAAGTCTTTGTAAACGTTTATGCTATTCCTGTTATGGTTGTTAGGTGGTTGGGTTTGACAGTGTGGATGACGAGTCCAAACCAGAACATCACATCTTTAACTTGGACAGCCCTCTACCTGCAAACTGGATAGAGGAAGATAATCCACCTTATTCCTATTATCTCTATTACACCTTCGCCAATATGACTGTGCTGAATCACCTGCGCAGGTATTTCTTATAAAATGTCTGCTGTGAATTTATAGAAATTTCAGAGTGCAAATCATTGTTCCAATGTAGCTTGGGATGATACCAAATATGTTTCATATTTATGGGATGACACTTGCTATTACGAATCTCTTAATTTAGAGTTCTGTCATTTAACAGTCAATTTTATGGTGAATCATTTTTCAACTATATGTTTTACCTGTCTTCTATTTTTGATTTGAATCTTCTCTGCAAATACAATATTTTATATTTAATTAAAATTTGGTTGGAACTAGGTATAAACTCTCCATGCTCCATGTAAATGCATATGTAATACATTTTACATTTTAAAATTACATTTCATTGGCTCTCAACATGTACCTTGAACAATGACAATAAAGTTTAATCTAATCTAATCTAATAGAATGGCATGTACTGTATACTGCATGTCTAATATTAGTACGGTTATGACTTCTCAGTGAATATTCGTGAACACAATGTATTATATTCTACAGGAGCAGGAACTTCAATACATTTGTGCTAAGACCACACTGTGGTGAAGCAGGACCAATTCACCACCTGGTGTCTGGCTTCATGCTCTCAGAGAACATCTCCCATGGCCTACTTCTCCGGAAGGTAAAATAAAGGCTTTATAGGAATGTTTCTTGGTAAATGTTTAAAATGAATAATTAATCATTCTGACTTTTACTAATATGTCAAATTCAAGTTCAGCAGAGGTGCAAAAAGATCACACATCCTTCACTTGTAGTGTTTTAAAAGACTTAGGTAAAAGTTGAAATTCTGATGAATACACTTTTTTTTTACCACATTTTAAGTATAAAAAAGGGGAGGGGCTTTGTCATGTAAAGTAAAAAGAAGCCATTACTACTACCTGTTTTAGTGTCACGCTGATAACTGGACCCACAAAATAAATAAATGAATGTGCACAAACACAATATACTGTAGAACACAAGCAGAGAATAAATGATGATGATGATGATGATGATGATGATCAGGTGATCAGGAATGTCTCTGTTATGCAAGACGATTTGTTGCATACTCTTGTGCTTGTTGTTAGCTTCGTAAGATATCCTATGTCTGTGGTGCTTGATACCCAGGAAGGTGGTAGGTTAAAAAATGTGATATTTAATTAATATATTTATTGAAAAATGCTGTGGGAGAATAGTAAAAAGGCCCTTATTCAGACCTGGACTTGGCCAGGGTTTTCAAAGATTATTTTCCCATTACAGCCATAAATGTGTGTTGTTCTTATCATAATAATTTTCACATGAAGTTAACTTTTCACCATTGTTTGCATTTCTCCTTCACATAAAATACTTACAAATTACTATATACCTAATCCTTTTTTTCTGCTTGGAAAATTATATTCTTACTTATAGTCAACAGGCATCTGTATGTAGCTGTAATTAATGTATAGTAGACAATATATCGTTAGCCTCTGCTGGGAAAAATGGCAGGACACAGGTGTGTTTGAGCATGTGTGATGTTCCCTCCAGGCTCCTGTGCTGCAGTATCTCTATTATCTGGCTCAGATTGGCATCGCCATGTCGCCTCTCAGCAACAACAGCTTGTTCCTTAGCTACCATCGCAACCCGTTGCCTGAATATCTGTCGCGAGGCCTAATGGTTTCCTTATCGACTGACGACCCTCTGCAGTTTCATTTTACGAAGGTCAGAACTTGCTCAAAATGCAACACTTACACCCATATATTTTGTAAATAATACACATTCTCAAGAATTCATTTAAATGTAGTTTTATTTAATTATGATAGCATTTCAGTGTAGGTGAAATATCTGCGTTGGGATTATATGGGACGCACAGAAAGGTTTTTATTTGTTTTTTTCAGGAGCCGTTAATGGAGGAGTACAGTATAGCTGCTCAGGTGTGGAAACTGAGCTCATGTGATATGTGTGAACTGGCAAGAAACAGTGTGCTAATGAGTGGCTTCTCCCACAAGGTACCGAATCACTATGGAACAAAAAGTACACACACATTATACATGTATATCTTACTAGATCTAATCTAGACCTAACATCGATACTTCTTTGTTCTCTAATAAACATATCTGATCCATTTCAACTAGACACACACACATTGTACTGCTGTAAATTACTGTGGTGACCCCTTTCCTAGATGTTATATAGCCAGTATGTACACAGACCTGGCATAAATTTATGACCACTTTTCAGACATAACATTATGACCACTTGCCTAATATGGTTTTGGTCGGCCTTTTGCCAACAGAAACGAGCATTAACAGCCTTCTTCAGTAATTTGAATGACAGTGGCTCGTCTGTTCGATCACACCACCCGGGTCTCCACATTCATCAGTGAGCCTTAGCTACCCTTGACCCTTTCACTGTTTCACCACTGTATCTTCCTTGGATCACTTTTGATAAATATGGACTACTGCAAACCAGGAACACCCCAAAAGAGCTGTAGTTTTGGAGATGCTCTGACCTGAATCATCTAGCCATCACAATTTGTACAAACTTGAACAAATCCAGTTTTCTTGCTTCTAACACAAACTACGGCCCATTGGCTTCTTGGTCCTTTTAATCCGGCCTGCCGAAGATTGGTTCAGATTTGTCCAAATCAAATCGTGTAATAATTATGACTGCATTCATTTGTCCTGTAATTTCCTGATGTTCCACCAGGTAGCGCATTAGGTGCACTGATCCATTTAGTATTCACTTTTGTATGTTTATGATTGATATGTATGCATCTGTTGCTGGCCCGGGCCCGTCTGTCAAATTTTAAATGTCAATGTTGCCCCTGAGCCAAACAGTTTTCCCCATCCCTGTTCTAACACATCAACATGGGGGACATAATGTTCCCCTTGCTGACTAATACACCCCAATCGCTAACATGTGCCATGAGGAAGAGATATTCAGTGTTATTCACTTCACTTCGTTTTATATATATATATATGTCAGGTCTGTACAGTATATACACCTATAAAGCTCACCTACTAATGCATGTTATATATTAAGTAGTAATGATGTAACAATAATACATCTTAATTTGTTGTAATTAAAGTTGTTCTACTAGAGTGTGTTTATAAAGAGCAGTATTAAAGTCAGATACTTAATTATCTGTATGTCGCTATGGATAAGGGCGTCTGCTAAATGCTGTTAATGTAAATGTACTGATGTAGGTGAGTTGAGGAGACCTGGGTTGTAATCAAACATTCCCATTCATCCCATTGGCCACAGTTTTCATGTTCAGGCTCCTAGTTTAAGCGACAGGAAAGTTTCCTGATTTCCTGCATATATACTTAATGCTTTCTTGTTCTATAGGTGAAAAATTACTGGCTGGGGCCTAATTACATTAAAGAAGGCCAGGAAAGCAACGACATCCGCCGGACCAATGTCCCCGATATTCGTGTTGCGTACCGTTTCGAGACGATGTGCGAAGAGCTGAATCTGATCACACAGGCAGTGAGGAGCGAAGAACTAGAGACCATCGAGGAAGAGGCACCATGCATGAGAACAATACCGAGTGCACAGTAGGGACAGAGCAGATTTGCGCCAGTTAGAGCGTCTGAACGGGGCTGTGTGGAGAAACTGGAAGTCGGTCACATAAGAGGTGATGCTTAGAGTGTTCTGATGTTAAACATTTATACACACACACACACACACACACACACACACACACACACACAAAAGAACATTTTACTTTTTGCATGCCCTTTTGAAAGTGAACTAGATTAACGAACTTGTCTTCAGTACTGCCTGCAGAAACATCATTCCTGAAAGTTATGCACCTCGCACTGTCAACAGGCAGTAGTTTGCCTCAATAGTCACAGCTCAGATGAGAAAAAAAATAAAAGATGCCATGGCGCCAGGAAGCATGACAAACCAATGCGCTGCTATGTGTTGGTGTACTTTTGTCGTAGTGGTGTTGATATTGTTTAAGACCTTATTTATAGCATTTTTCCAAATCTCACCTGGCACTTCCTATGACACCTGACTGGGCTCATTTAGATCATGCTCATACAAATTTAGGGATAGTTTTAATTTAAAAAAATATATATATATCCTTACTATGAACAACTGTTATGTGTCATAGCTGCTATTTTACATATTTCATATTTTACCTTAACATCTCTTCATCTGTTTTTTTTTTTTTCAATACATGTTGACTTGTACTTGGAACGTATGTCATTAACTGGATTGTTAGTGTATTTACTCATTGGTACCGTATTTACTTTTATATGTGTGTACTTGGATAATTGTGCTGAATTATTTATTGCAACTGCAAAAAAAAAATGAAGTAAAGTTTATTTTCCTCTTCTGTGTTCTTTAGTTAATGATTAATCATGCTTATTTTAGTCATTTTATACACCTGTCACTCAAATATACACGGTACTGTATATAACTCTGAATAAGAAATCTCTCAAAATGTATTATTATACTCCAGGCAAGGAAACATGAAAACTTCAGATATATTAATTATAATTGGATTTCTATATGATGGTTTTTCAAACAGACTGGAGTCAAAGTTCAATCGTGATTTACCAAATTAAATTTTGCGTACACATAGGATTTGCATACTAGATGATAATCTTACGGTGTAAAATTAACTGAATAATGTAAGAATAATTAACAGTGGAAGAATGGGTCCGGGCAGAAGTGATCAAATCTCCGATTTACCTCTATATGACCAAAAAAAAAAGGGGTGACAAAAGGAGGAGGAATATTGTTACCAAAACAAACAAACAAAATAAAGAATGGGCCACTAAATAAAGAATGGCCACTAAGAATGGGATGGGTTACAAAAGGCCATATATAAGACAAAAAGAAGCATCCACTCTTGTGTGCTTCAACTTTAACTGTTTAATAAGACAATCCTGTGTTGTTTAGTTTAATGTTTACTCATCTCCTGTGCTTGAGGTAATAACCACATCCCTCCCACACACACATGCAAAAATCAGCATTGCCTGCAGACTACCTTTGCGTATTTTGCACATATTTACACTGTCTTTGCAATGGGAATAACAACATGGACCTCTACAGGACAGTCATTTGACATTAATTGGTGTGCATTATAAGTGCAGTTTTGCATAAATGTCATTTTATATGTCGTTTTTCCCCCCTTATGCCCATAATGCATGTCAGCTGCTTGTAGGAGTCATAGTGAGAGTTGTATTACAGACTGTTTACAGTCCCTAACAGACGTTGAACAGGGAACATAAACAGACCAAATGATCATCAATATTGGACAAAATATAAAATGCTGCAAACATCTACAACTACACATTTTTCTCATGCAAATTTCCCTCCATTTCCATCCACATCAGACTAAAAACACCTTTATTCCTTAACACTGTTTACATAATCAAGCGATGAAGTATCCGGAAGTGACGATAACGCCCCTCGCGGATTGCATATCAAGCAGTGTGACACAGCCTGTGCACTCTCCGCGCTTTTTGTTTTGGGTGTAAATCCTCGTTGTTGTGATGGCGATGAAACTGGCTTACTGGGATATTCGAGGGGTAAGAGATCAATATTAGGACGCACGATTTAGATCAGAATCATTTGAGCCTGTGAATAAAGCAGGTCGTTTGTATTTGCGGTGAGTAACTGTTATAAACACTGACGCGTCTCTTCACGAGTAAATCCACTAAAACACTCTTAGCAAACTTATATGCTTAGTTTTGTACGAACTGCTTTTTTTCTCGTAAGAGTTGTAATTAATGCTTATTCTGTGAATCATTCATTGAATGGAGTGTGAAGTGCGATTCAAATGTGAACATCGAGATAAGATAAAACTTATCAAAAACTACTTTAAAGAAAAGAGGGTAAAAAATCAACCGGAAAATTGCACTATATTGCACTATGGTGCAATAAACTGAAATATTGGTTATATGCTTATGCATATATGTATTATATGTATCTCAGTGTGTTAGAGTTATGACCATTGTAACTTTTTAACGTTGGACAAAAACTTTCAGTGATTTTTTTTTTTTTAATGGAAGGGATAGCGGTCAGGTTTCACCGTTCTATAAAAACCACAAGTGCTACTTTTCCCTCAAGCTCCATTTTTTTCTAGGGATTATTCAAAAGGCGAGGTGTACAATGCACTGCTCAGAGTTTCCCTGAAGATTTGGAGCAGCCGGTTAAAAATTCATAAGGTGAAAATACAAGAGTCGCTGGTGGAATGAACATGGAAAGAACATGACCTGCTTGTGTTAATTGTACAGATAAGGACGTGAATGAACAGGAGACACCCAAGGATTATAAAGAATATATATATATATATATATATATATATATATATATATATATATATATATATATATATATATATATATATATATATATATAAAATGTGTGCGTGTGACTTTCATAGTCTCGAAATTTGAATAAAAACATCTTTCGTGACCTTGAAAGTCACATGTTAATATTTGCAAGGCATTGTTGTTTTTAGCATTAGTAGCGCTGCAAGATTTCTTCTACTTTCTTTGACAAAAGCTAAATAATTTGCGTTTTTGTTTCACAGCTTGCTCAGCCCGTTCGCCTGCTGTTGGAGTACACTGGCACCCAATGGGAGGATAAATTCTATTCTTGTGGGGAAGGTAAATGGAAGCTTTTATAGGTTTTGCGATAACCAATAACTCTGGGTTGATGCCGATAAAGCCAAAAAGGTCTGTATAAAGTAGTAGAATAGCACGATTATGGTCTTCAGCTAGTAGTGTCTTTTGGGGGGGGGGGGGGGGGGGGGGGGGGGGGGGGTAATATGTTCACATGTGTATTTGTGTGTTTTTATTTTCATTACAGCTCCCAATTATGATAAAAGCTGCTGGTTTAATGAGAAAGATGCACTCAAAATGGACTTTCCCAATGTAAGTGGTGTTAAAAGGAAAGATTTTTTTTTTTAATTGTATTTTCCAAAAATAACGCTGCTCTTTTTCTTTAGCTCCCCTACCTTGAGGATGGAGAGAGGAAGATTGTGCAGAGTAACGCAATAATGCGTTACATTGCCCGCAAGCACAACCTCTGTAAGGGACCACCTTTGGTTCACTTTAAGCTTTTGGCCTGTTGCTGTTTTCAGATAACGTGTTTGATTTATTCTTACGCTACTGCGTCATGCTACAACATGCCCACACAGGGGTGTCACGCAAGTGTGTTGGTTTTATAAGTGAATAGCCGTTTCATAGCACAAAAGCTTGCAAAGATTTCAGGCTAGGTTTCTTGTAAAGAGTATGTGGAACTTTCCATTACATAGTTTTGGGAATCAAGCCCTTGATACACTGCTGTTTCTAAGTAAAAGGTTATGCACGCTACTGGAATTAATTGAATCTACTTTTATTAATGACTCTAGGTGGGGAGACCGAGGACGAGAAGATCAGAGTGGATATCCTAGAGAATCAGGCGATGGACTTCCGTAATGGATTTGTCATGCTCTGTTATTTAGATTTTGTACGTGTCGAGTACTTCTCCTGTGTCAGAATTCTTCCTGTTAACTGTGACAGTAACTGTAACATTTGGGGCTACAGCAGATTTCTAGCTGGGGATAATGTGAATTATCTGGATCAGAGGTGGCCAACTAGTAGGAGGCTTTTTCTGTGTTACTGCAAAGAGCCACATCATACACATGGGTACACATGAACATCATCCCATTCCCATTGACGCATGTTATGTGAAATCTCCTAAAGAGCCGCATGAGGGTTGGCCAGGCCAGATCTGGATCATTAGTTTAGATTATAATAATAAAAATTATGTAGTTCATGCCGCCGAGGTTGTCAGATGTTAAACTATGTGAGTATTTTAAATATTTTCAATTGTTTAAATCAAAAGTTTATTATGCTCAGACTTTAATGTAGGCATGAGATTATAAACTGAAGTTCTGAAATCATGTGTACAGGATGTATGCTCAACATGGAATCATTACTCATGCAAGTGTAATGCATATCCTAATGTTATTTAATGTTTAATATGATCATATATTATGTCTTATGTTTCAGGATAACAAAAAACAAGGCTACTTGGATGCTTTGCCAGGAATTCTGAAGAAATTTTCCGTGTTTCTGGGGGAGAGGAAGTGGTTTGCTGGTGATAAAGTAAAAAAAAAAAAAAAAAAAAAAAAGTTTTACTAAGTCGAACATGCTGACTAGACATGCATGTGACTCATGTTGCAGCAGTACTTTCAATGACATCTCCATCCTTTTGGTGTAGATCACATTTGTGGACTTCATCATGTATGAATTGTTGGACCAGCACCGCATGTTCGAGCCCAAATGTCTGGACGACTTCAAGAATCTCAAAGATTTCCTGGATCAATTTGAGGTATTTAAAACTTCAGAAAACAGGACAAACTAAGCGGGAAAAAAAGGAAGAATATTGATCGAGTGTTGTGCTGTGCTTGTATTTAAGGCACTTGAGAAGATCTCCGCATACATGAAATCGAGCAGGTTCATGAAAACCCCCGTAAACAACAAGATGGCGAAATGGGGAAACAAGAAAGAATGAAGACTGTAACACTTTGTGATGGTACTCTAAAGTACTGCAGTAGGTGATGTTAAAGGAATTTTTGATTACAAATCACCTTTTAAAAGCCTTAAATATCATAAAACATTCAAAATTAACAATCAACCTATTTTCTAAAGTAGATAGAAAGACATAAGCACTTGTTTAAAATTGTCATGTTTTCATTTCCTAAAGAATTGCACTTTTTTTTTTTTAAACCCCCACCCGCACACAATAAATATTGGGTGAACTTTTCCAGTTTCACTTTTCTTATTCGCTGCAATTTACTCATGACATTGTGACGTAAGCACACTTCACAGTTTGATTTGGAACATTTTCCATATTGTCTGTCACCTTACAGAATGTCACATACAATTAAGCTTTAAGGTGTTTACCTCAGCACATTTGATTACAATGACAGTTTTGTTTTGATGCATAGGCATTTTTATTTAAGTATTTTATTAAGTACAAGACCATTGTTGGGATAGAAAGTTACACAACCCTTCTAGAGAGCAGCGAGCATACAAGACATATACTTCTGACACGGTTTTTGACTAATGTAAAGAGATGCAAAGACACAATGTTGAGAATTAAAGCTACGATCAAATGTGTAGTTCTAGTGAACGGAGTACCACTTGATCATAGTCTTAAATATGGTGCAAATATATATGTGTGCATACATTATTTTCATATCAAAATTTAGACAATTGTTGTTGATAAACAGGATAAACACAGGATCATATTTAATTGTTCTGGTAGTATAACTTAAGCTGATATTTATTATTATATGTATTTGGTTCTAGATTTAGTTTATAAACAACAATTGATAAGGCCAGTGTATAATTAAATGCACTTCGGTCAAATCGGTCAACCTGCATCTTTTCCCTCACCAGACCTCATGATTGCAGCCTTAGCGTCCATTGTAGTGGTTGTATTCCGCTTCACTCGCAAGCTGCAGAAACAGGCACATAAATAATTACTTACTTTGGCTTTAGGTGACTGAACTGTTTCTCCTATAAGTAAATGTTCTAGTGTCTATGTGTATGTATTTTGTTGTTGGGTGGATGGGCGATTGTATGATACATACCGCCAGAGATGATTTAACAGCCTGCAGTTGGAAGAAAATGCGACCACCTTCCTCAGGACACACAGCTCGTAGATCGTCACGCTTCATCCCCAAAAGCAGCGCTCCATTCATCATACCCAGGTTTCGTATTGTCCTACACACAATTCACACCGATAAAACACAAGGCAAGAGAGTTGTATTTTTGTTTTATAGCATCGCTTTAGAATTTAATGTTCTGCCAGTGCTTCACCAACAGCTGAAATGATTTCATTTTGGCACTGAGTGTACTTTGCTCCCTTTAAAAGCAGCAGAGGATTATTTATCGGCAGTGGCAGTGAGCAAATTACACATAAAGTGAAAATCCCTCACGTAAGTAAGTAGTTTATCATTCTCAGCTGTAGGTGGGTGTTCTTTATGTATTATAGCGTGAAATGTACATTTGTGACTAAACACTCAAACTATTCACTGTAGTGATGTATAGTCACACAAAACATGCTGAAAATGCAACCCAGGATCTTCTCAGGGAAAATCAGTTTTTTTTAAACCAGGAGTCCCCAAACTCTTTTCTCAGAGGGCCACATCCTTTCTTTAATGGGGGGCCGTGTTGGTTTATAAAAGAAAATGACGTGGGCCGGAGTGACTACTCGTAGTAGTATGATTTTAACCGTATGTATTATAACTTCTTATACTAGAATAATTTAGCACTTTATTATTCACCACACAGACAAATGATCATAATTTTTTAAGCGATATATTAATTATCTTAATACAATAATACCATTTTTTATATTTAGTGCAATTCAAAATCAAAACATTTACTTGCATATTAATTAGTGTGAACTGTCGGGTTGTATGGGGCACGGTGGCGTAGTGGTTATCACGTTCGCCTCACACCGCCAGGGTCCGGGTTCGATTTCCGTCTCGGCCATGTGTGTGTGGAGTTTGCATGTTCTCCCCGTGCCTCGGGGTTTTTTTTCTCTGGGTTCTCCAGTTTCCCCGCAGTCCAAAAACATGCACGTAGGCTGATTGGCACCTTGGAAAATTGTCCCTAGTGTGTGAATGTGTGTGTGTGTGCCCTATGATGGGTTGGCATTCCATCCAGGGTGTATCCTGCCTTAATGCCCATAGACGCCTGAGATAGGCACAGACTCCCCGTGACCCGAGGGAAGATCGGTAGAAGATGAATGAATGTCGGGTTGTTTCTGACTGGTGAGAAGTCCAATGTAATGTAAAGCCAGTCTCACATACTGATGCAAATGTTCATCAGTGAGTCTTGATGTCATCGGAGTTTTCATCAGTTTCATGCATGAAAAGATGGGGGTCGGCGGACGTCAGGAGAAGGCTTCCTGAACCGTGAGACTGGGTATGAGGTAGAGACCTGCACTCCCGAGAGACCCAACGCAAATGAGTGCGACGCGGGACAAGACTTGATGGTGAACGCAGATGCGGGCGGGAAAATATTCATGTTTGTGCAGGTTGTGGGAGAATTCGCGAGACTTATTAGCGGGACTCCCGCAAAATGGTATTAAAATATAAATGTGTGTGTATTTATATATAAAAAAATACTTTAAAAAATGATGATAATTTACTGCAAAAAAAAGCAAAAATATCAACTAAAATGAAAATAAACAATATACAAGGTCGAGAGCGACTTAATATTCAGTATAAAAGAAATAGTAAAAAAATCTAGTATGAGAGAAGGAAAGCGCCGGGGCACATATCGAATAGGGAGGCGGGACTCCCGCATCTCTGTCGTGATTGGCCCGTCATTCCGACAGGCGTGGTGTGATTGGTGCTTCCTGGATCGGTCACGCCCGAGGCGATTCCCACAATGGGATAACGAACTGTTGTTTGTCTTTATTTACTTCCAGCTCGGACCGATGAATCCTTTACACATATTAAAATAAAAATTTGCAAAATATGTCTCTGGCATTACATTATTCAAAGGGCCGAATCAAATGTGGGGGCGGGACTTAGTTTGGGGTCTCCTGTTTTATTCTTATTTATTTAAGTTATTGAAAGTAAATGGTTTACGTCAAAGTATTAATTCCTTTGTTAGCTCAATTACTTTTGATCCTGGGAAGCTGAAAGCCTTACTTATCTGTAATTCCTAAAAGGTTTTTGGAAAGCCAAATGCATTAGGCATGACATGATACACACCAATGATTTAAAATACATTGTTTTAAAGAGGCAAAATCACAAATATTTATGTTACCACTCAATTATTTATTCACTAGAATGTATGACAGGCATTCATTTACCGAAATGGAGCATATGATGATAAAGAGGGTGAGCACTTGTGCTATCAGTCAAGACAGCTGCAGTATTTCTGTGTTAACCAGTAACAGGAATTGGGCACTCCCAAAATGTGACTAATAAACTGTGCCAAGTAATCTAGGAGCCTAATGCATATATAAGCGTAATCTTGCATCAAGGAGGTCCATAGGTTGCTGTTGCTGCTTAGTTATAGAGGACCACACCATTCCTCCACACCCTATTCAAAGTTTAAATTCTCTAAGATAATTGAAATGATAGATATAGCAAAAGTGCTTTCAAAATATGTCACAACCTTTTGCCTCATTAAATATTCTATGCCAAGAACTGAGTAGTATTTTAATAATAAAACAAAATTATTCAGATTAAATAAAAAAAATTTAATACACGTAAATGGTTCCTTACATGTTGGAAAAGCCCTTGTGCTGTAACCAGGCTTTGACATCTTCTGGGGTAGATTTCATGTCGAGATTTGGCGGTCGATTCATTCTCTGAAACAATAGCAGGAGGACAAATTTAAACATACATTGAATTTCAAATAAGCAAGTAAATGATGGATGAGGAACGTACTACTGGCTCTTCTGTATTCATGGGCTCTAGGACATTCGGTGGCACGTGACCCTCTTCTTCCCGATTGTTTCGCACTATCCACCATTGCCTCGACTTGTGTACCACCTGTAGCAACATGTTCACATACAACCTCTCACATACAGGGTGGTGGTTCAGTTTTTAGATGAGCAAACAGTACTAACAAAACAATATTGTTTTGAAGGTATGCACAAAAAAAACATTTGATTCTGGCCAGTCAGTCTCACAAGATTTTTTTTTGCATAATTTTTGGCGTCATAGTCATCATTCCTTTTATGTAAAAGACTCTATAATATTGAAATACTATCTAAGAAAGAATCCAGACGTTTAAAATCTCTCTGGGTGACACCAGTTAATGCAATTTTGATTATTAAAAGAATTACAGTAGTGAATAAATGAAGTATGTATGATTTTTCAGCAGAATATCACACCTGTACCACATCGCCTTTCATCACACTAAGCTCTTGACGGTTTCTGGCTGTGAAGTCATAGATCACTCGCATATAGAGAGGAGGCTCTCCTGAGCTGTAGGACAAAAAAAGACTTGGTATCAGTCATCTAATGGACTATACATATAGTGATATATACTAAAGGAAACTGAAGGAATATATATATCATGCATGTATGTATGTGTTTGTACATATACACATTGAGGCTTAATTTTATGGAAGTCCTGGAATAAGGAGAGGGAAAATATTATTATTATTATTATTATTATTGTTGTTTACATTATTTGATATTGACAACAGCAAAATCATCATCTTTAATTTATTGGTTTTGAAAAGGTGTTTGTAGTTGAATGTGCTGTAAAAGGTATTATGATTCAGATAGCAATACTGTCCACTTTAATCATAATGATCACTTTGTAGTAGCTGTATTATCACAAACTGTTATTTACCGTTCAGGCGGAGCGCCAACAGGCCTGTTCTCCTGGAATGAAAAGCAAATGGCTTCTGTCAATAATGTCTCTATTATGTTACAGTCATCTTATACACATTACATACGATGAAGAAGTATTTCATTTGCTAAATATATTCACTTTAAACTTTGCACACACAAGGCCTTTTGACAAATAAGAATGCATTGTTAATTGCATAAATGCATTATTAATAACAAAACATATGTTTAGAAATTACACAGTGTTGATAAAAATGTTGAAAGGTATTGATTGATAAGGACACACATTAAGAATGTTACTGCAGTGATATTTGTTGCAAAGTTGTTGTTGAATTGTGACAAAAACTAAGAAGGCATTTGAAACGCAGTGGCATAATTTTGGTCCATTCTTCTTGTCAAATCATTTTCCACTTCCAAGGAGATGTCTTTTTTTTTTTTTTTTTTTATAAATGTTTAGGCCATGAAAGCACATTCACTTTCACTTTCAAAAGTCTTTAAATATTTAAGTTCTATTTGTCTTGTTTAAACATCTAACTTCTCCTCAAATTCAGTTTTCTGGTTGAAACTCCTCTAATGTGTTTGAGTACATCACTTTATTCTTGTTTTCAAAAATATGAAAATGTGTGAAATGACCCAGGACTGTTTGCAGGGGAGCAACCCCATATCATAACACTCACATTTCCATACATCACTGTGGATTTGATGTTATTGGGATCAAAAATTTAACTCATTAAATTCTCATTATTCTCTATATAACTGTTAACTGTAGGTTATAATCAGTGTTGTGAAGCAAAATAAACAGGCATTTTCTTTGGAAATGTAATAGATTACAGATTACAAAAGATCCTATTCAATATGTAATGAGTAGTGTAACGTTTCAATTACTTTATAAAGGTAAAGTAACTGTTTACATTTGATTCGTTTCTGATTACTTTCATTCGTCCACTATGTGGCACTTTAAGTTATCATTGTAAGGGAAAAGGGGCACGGTGGTTTAGTGGTTAGCACGTTCGCCTCACACCGCCAGGGTCCGGGTTCGATTCCCGTCTCGGCCATGTGTGTGGAGTTTGTGCATGTTCTCCCCGTGCCTCACGGGGTTTTTTTCCGGGTCAAATACGTTATATTTTGAAAAATACGTTATATTTTTCGAAAATGAACTGCATCAGGATCAGATTGTTGACAGGGGGTGTGTGTGTGTGTGGTGGCTTCACTGTATTTTTACCTCATGTTACACATAGAAGTAGCGTGCCACTGACACCCACTGCAGTGGATGTACAATCCTAGAAATGATCTGATCAATTTTGCTTGAGAAATATTTTTGCAACATTTGAATTAATTTTTTAAAAGACGGTATCACAGAGTAGCAAAACTGAAGGTTTGAGTGTAAATATTAAATACCTACTACATGTTTGTTAAATCTACACTCAAGGTAGACCAAGTGTTAATGGTTAGACGTTTAAATGGGTTTTACCTGTACAGGTCGTTGCTGTGGATCATTCTCAGGTGGAAACCTTTGACTGTTGCTCCTTGACAAAGAAGGGTTCATGGGTCCGGACTGGGTTGGGACCGGTGCAGGTGGTTGCCAGCCATCATAAAACTGTGGAACATATGCTGGTATCTGATCTGGATTTGGCCAGTTTGATCTAATAATGAAGAGAGTGGATCTTTAATGTACTGTACAGTTTCTTGAAAACCCTTCATGCAACAGGTAAGCATATGGAGTTTCCAGTTTAAATGCGGAAGGGGCAAATTGAAATACATTGTCATTTAGAATGTATAGCTAAATACCAAAAGAAAAATAAGTGAATAAATGTTTCAGTTCATCTCTAGTTGAGACCAATATTAACCTTAATTATCAAGAGTTTTGCCATGTTTGCTTTGGGTTTAAATCTAAAAACTGATTGGAGCATTATATACAGAATAGACAGGGAAAATGACCATTCTGTCTCATCGTTACAATGCTCACTGTTTGTTTTACTTTGCAGTCTTGCTAGAGCAATATTCCTAGAACCAATGTTCCTTGTCATATAGCACATTATCACACTGGATGTTTCAATCTACTTGTGGATAAACTGTGAGTGTGAAAGAATGAACTTTTATTTCGTCAATCAATACCATATTTATCCTGTGCAGTGTAGACATCCATTAATGCATATCAAAGACTATAATGTGCCAAGAGCACATAAAAATCACAAATTGTCTTGACTATTATAGTCAATAAGTCTAATAATGGTGCATTTTAAGAGGTCATGTTCCAGGACAATGCTGGATTCAGATGTGATGACTTGGGTAGATGCTTGTACAATTCCCGCCTTGTTCGGCTGTTCCCCCCCCATAGCGTTGCTGATCACTGCTACCCACATGTGAAGGAACGGGATAAAACATTTCCTTTAAAGTCCTTAAACTGCTTTTGTAACAGCAACATCCTGCCTTGTACATTTTGGCAAAAAACGGTTTCTAGCAACCCATGAACAGCTTCTTTGTTGGGATTCAAACCAGGAAATAAATCAAATATCTAAACCAAAGCCTCGGATCACTGCTATTTTCAATGTTTGGTTTGTATTTCAAGTTTTATTTCTACAGTTCTTTTCACAATATATTGACTCAAATCAGCTTGAAAAGATTGCTTTTTTGTTTTGCTTAAACAATGTTAGAGGGGGGGAAAAAGAATGCATGTTATTGCAATGGGTATTTGTTATGAAGAGGAAAGGTTGGCGAACACCCCACACCTTTGTGAGTAGGTTTTAGTAGCCATGGTGCAAAGCACAATTTTCTTAGTTTCTTAAAACAACAATTCTGTTGTTTCTGTTTTGCCTCGACACGTCAATGTTGAGCTTGACGAGGTGATCCCTCATTGTCATTGGTGTGAGGTGGTCGCATGTTTAAAGTTCTAGGCATCGTGCGCCAACTTTGGGCCCATCTCGTCAATCGCTACGGCGCATAAATGACACTTTTAGGAAAAGCATGCACTCTTATTCCCCCACCCTGTATAAAACCAGGTTATACCAGAATTTGCAGGCTGACTCAATAATACTTTTTAATGCTTTAAATAAAGCATCGCAATACAGGTTATTGAACTAAGCTCAGATATTTATCGTCTATAAAATGGTCTCGCTGCATCAACACCTTTCTTGAGCCTGACCTCGGAATATTCCAGGCATCTCCTAAAGTGTTCCAGAGCTGATCCTCCACTGGAGTCACCACCTGGCTGATGAGCTGCAGAGCTTGTTCTGTAAGGAGAGGGCTCACGACCGAAGGAGCCACCTCAGACGGATACTGCATGACCAGCTAAAGGGTGGGGGGGGGGGGGGGGGGGTTTGACAGGTTCGTTATTTCATGGATCCTGGTACAGTTTGTCCTGACAAGCTGATGTGAAAAGGAAAATGGATTTCAAAATGTCATTCATTCTTTTTACTAACAGTATGCAAAGTAAATATTATTTAAAAGCTGTGGCTGCACCTTTACAAAGGAAAACTGGTTAAACTGGTACTAGCTACTCACAAATCCAAGGGAGGAGAAAAGGCTGTGGATAAACTCAGGAGCATCAGGATTCGCTAAGTAACCATTAAGTTTCCCCTAGATTAAAAACAAAAACAAAAAAACAACAACAAGACAATTCATTTAAACACAATACATAAGCATTTCAATTCTGATGCTGCTGCTATTATTTATTTTTATTCGCTGAGAAAGCATTTGCTGTAAATGACACGTTTGATCTACATGTTTCAGCAGTCATCAGTCATCTTAAAAATGTGTAAAAAAAAATGTATATAATGCAAACAATTACAAAAGAAAATAATAAAATATCCTATTAATAACAGTCCAGAGATTTATCTTACATCATAACTGTTCAGGGAAATACGTGGAATGGAGGGATTTGTACATTTTGTGACTTACAAGGAGATTAAAGCCATATTTAAATTTTTGAAGGCACGCCATAACTTCTTCTATAGAGGGAAAGTTTTCACCTGCACATAAAAACGGGAAAGAATATAACAAGAAAAAAAGTCTGATATATTACTTTCTTTTGATATATCGAGGTTTACTGTAATTCAACCGATCCCACGCCGCTGTTGCTCACCATATATGATTCCACCTTTGCCTTTCTTTTTCTTTTTGTTTTTCCTCTTTCCTTCCTCTAAAGCTCCTCCAACTTTGCCAATAAAGAACTCAATGTCAGCCACAACATGATTAAAGATTTCCTGGGTGGGAAAAAAAAGAAAAATTTTTAGAAACTTGTATTTGGTTGAGAAAGAAGCATGATTAGTCGAAGATAAACTGACCACACTTATGTCGATGTCTACGTTCGAGAGAGAAGGTTGAAGATTTGTGTGGTTCGGTTTGTAAGAACTCTCCTCTCTGGGTGGAAACATTGGAGGCTGGTGATCGTCTGGGAACGGAATTTTGAACGCAAAATTACGAATTGAATCATAAGTAAAATTCCATGAGAGCTTTTAAGACATTGGAATGATTTGATACAATTCAATAAAAACCCACAAAGTCTAACATTATGCATATTTGAAACTGGACAACAAATGAAAAGCAAATTGTTTAAAACAACATTACAAAATGAATTAGGCAAAAAGAGGGTATTATGGTTGTATTTTCTGTCCACCGGAAGGGACCAACATTGGCTCCAATATTAAATGACGTTAAAGAGAGACCTTTTAGGATGCCAGGTACAACTTAAAGGAAAAAAAAAACCCTACTTAAAGAAAAATGCTTTTAACTGCTTTTATTTCTTTCTTCATACTGTAGGGAATTGGATAAATACTATCTAAATTTTGACATGTTTAGGAAAAAACATTTTACCAAAGTCTAGGTAGATGTTTGACTGTGGAGGAGGATTCTCGAGTGGAGGGGGTGTAGAGTGCATTGGAGGAGGTCCAGGTCTGCGGAAACCCCCCAAATAACCTTGACTTATTATGTTCTCCAGATTACTCCTGCAGAAGACATTATTTATAATCACTACTGGTTACAGTAAATCATTAACTGTATGATGGAATTCTCGAATGTCGACACGTTCTCAAGTGCACTTGCCAGACAGCAGCCTACCTAATGTCAACTGGTGGTTCGCCCGGCAGAAATGCTGGTCCTTCATACCGGTTCTGGATCTCTCTGTTTAAATCAGCCTTCACCTCCTCTGCCTGCAAGATACAACAGTGCACACAACATTGTGTATCAGTGGGGGGGAAAATATTCCTTGCATTTGTAGTCAAACAGTGTTTTAATATTTAAATCTCAAAAACGTTTGATACTTTCTGCGTTGGTTTCCAATGATTGTTTGGTGTCATTTACATTTACAGAATTTGACAGACGCCCTGGTCCAGAGTGACTTCCAAGTGAGCTATTGAGGGTTAAGGGTCTTGCTCAAGCAACAGGTGGTGGGTCCAGAGCCCAATGCCTTTAACCATCTCAATATGAAGTAATATATATATATATCAGATATATATATATATATATATATATATATATATATATATATAGATAGATAGATAGTCTTATAGATGTCAATGTAAGGGGTGGGGGCAATGCTTTTTGATTTTCCCAGTAAGCATAGGCAAAAATGAAAGTTAAAGTCCTAACCCCAGTTTCTTCACACTGGAACAAGAAAACATTTGGAGCCCTCCGGCTGTTTTCCTGAACTGTGATCATCAAAAGGGAGTCGTAAGTGCAGCTGTCCAGGATTGCTTTTGTCTCTGAGATGCTGCCAAGAGGAAGGGAGTCCAGGACCTCCTTTACAGAGAGTATAAAGCGAAGAAAATTCAATACAAGTACACAACATATGTAAGAAACATACAAACAATTCAAGCTCGTATGTTAAAGTGATCCCTGACCTTTGTTTCGACGTCACACAGCTGTAAGTTGGCACCCTGCACCTGGAGGATCATGTCCTGACCCCACACTTTCCCTCGACTCTCCAGGCTCTTCAGCTTGGCCAGGCAGTCATCAGCGGTGTTCACCCCCTTCCCGTTTAACGCACATGTGAACAAATGCTGAGAAATACATCAAAAATAAACATGGTAAGTTGTATTATTTGTGTGATGTTTTTCTATAGTATATGATGCAAACATACAGATACATATAAATGTGTGTATGGACTATAGATCTATTTACTGTGCATTCCCTTTAACTGTGCTGTTTCCTGCTGAGCAGATCAGAGGTCCATGTTACTCATTTGTGCATTCCTTGATACTATACTAATGACACTACTATACCGTTCTATAGTATAAACAATGACACAAACATTAAAAACATTAGTCACAATCTTGAGGGGCTTAGTGGTTAGCATGTTTGCCTCACACCTCCAAGGTCGGGGTTCGATTCCCGCCTCTGCCATGTGTGTGGAATTTGCATGTTCTCCCCGTGCCTCAAGGGGTTTTTCTTCGGGTTCTCCGGTTTCCCCCGGTCCAAAAACATGCACGGTAGGTTGAACTGGCACCTTGGAAAATTGTCCCTAGTGTATGAATGTGTGTGAATGTGAGTGTGTGCCCTGCTATGGGTTGGCATTCCATCCAGGGTGTTCATTCATTCATCTTCTACCGCTATATCCGATCTTCCCTCGGGTCACGGGGAGTCTGTGCCTATCTCAGGCGTCTATGGGCATTAAGGCAGGATACACCCTGGATGGAATGCCAACCCATCGCAGGACACGCACACACTCACATTCACACACTAGGGACAATTTTCCAAGGTGCCAATCAACCTACCGTGCATGTTTTTGGACCGGGAGGAAACCGGAGAACCCGGAGAAAAACCCCCTGAGGCACGGGGAGAACATGCAAACTCCACACACACATGGCCGAGACGGGACTCAAACCCGGATCCTGGCGGTGTGAGGCAAACGTGCTAACCATTAAGCCACCGTGCTCCCCCCCATCCAAGGTGTATCCTGCCTTAATGCCCATAGACGCCTGAGATAGGCACAGACTCCCCGTGACCCGAGGGAAGATCGAATGAATGAATGAATGAATATTCGCAATCCCCCCCACCCCCCCCCCCCCCCCCCCCCCCCCCCCCCCATGTAAATCTACCTTAGTGTCTTATTTAAATATTGTTTACTTTATTTTGATTGTCAATCTGGCAAATTTCTTACATGTAGGTCCATAGTGGAAATTATTGCGATACAGAATCACCAACTTAAACAAAAAGTAGTAGGGAGAAAAAGAGGGGGGTAATTAAATAATTGTAACTGTTTGATTAAATTGAATAAAATACAGTAGACTACAAAATAGCCTAGAGATAAGAAATTTCCGGCGGTGTTTACATAGAAACAGAAGAAAGAAATGTGAATGAAGAAGTGAAATTGTTGTCGTCTGTTGCATAGAGGTAAGTCATTGAACAGTGCAATGGCAAATGGTAGGAATGATTTCCATTCTTTGTGACAGCGAAGCTCCATCAATCTATTGGAGAATGAACTACACTGATTTTATGTAGGCTTATGCAGTAGGATTATCCATGATTGACAGGAGTTTATTCAGTGGCCCGTTGTACCTCACTGTCTCCAATCTGTCCAGTTTGTGTCCAGGTATGTGTTCTAGCTTGCGGATGATTTTAATGATCTTCCCTGCATCCCTGAAACTGACACACTGCTCCCCAGCAGACAACAGCATTATAAAGGGCCACAATAGACTGATAAAAGATATCTAGCATTCTGCTACATACATTGTAGAATCCAAGAATACTCAGGAAATAAAGTCTTCTCAATCCTGTCTTATACACAGCATCAGTGTTGGTTCTCCAGTCCAATCTACTGTACAAGTGAATGGAATATCCACTAATTGTAATTGTCTACTCCAACTTCCTCACTCATTTATGGTAATAGACTTCACAGTTTGACATTTCCTAAAGTCCACGACCATCTCCTTGATTTTCACGATGTTCAGGAGCAGATCCACAATGAACTTTCCAGTACACCCTCAATACACCACACCACTGCAGACTCATCAGAGAACTCCAGCAGGAGGCAGTACTTGTATTGGAAATCTGAGGTGTATAGGGTGATAAGAAAAGGAGAATGGAGAAAGGTCCTGTGTTACTGACCACCAACATCAGTTTTACAAACCAGGGCCTGTCTAAAAGATAATCAGCTGTCCAGGGAACAGTAGATGTTCTGACACCCATACTGAGCAGTCAATAGAAATGGTTGTATTGTATAAAAGGCACTGTAGAAATGAAAAATATCATTCTCACTGTACCACTACATCCATCCAGCAAAGAGTTAGCCTGGTGCAACAGGGAGATGACTGCATCATCCAAACCCACATGAGGCTGGAAGGCAAATTGTAGTGGGTGTAGGATTTCACTGTGCTGTAATGTATATGTGACAAATAAATGCTATTCTTCTATTGTTCTTATGAGCAAGCTTGTGGCTACTGTGGGAAGGAAAAAGTCCCTGAGATGGAATAAGGAAGAAACCTCATGAGGGGGGGATCCAGACTCAAGAAGGAACCCATCCTCAACTGATTGACAATAAATGTCCATTCGTGTTGAAGTGGTCAAATGTAGTGTAAATGGTATACTGTGGTCAGCGGCACAGAGTCCCAGTCAATCCTCAAAGTTCCTGAGTGGCTCCGGAGTGCGAGAAAAAGATATGGAATCATGAGTATCCATATTGTTGTGTAAAGGTTAGTCACTGTGCATTTGGGGTCTCCGGCAATAGTAGCTATGGCAGCATAACTAAATGGGAGAGCCAGAAGGTACCAAAAACTAGGGATCTATGGGATAAGAGGTGGCCCACCACACCACAGTCGAAACAAACCTGATTGAATGTATGAAAGTGGGGGGGGGGACGGGGGGACGACAGAATACAAATATTCCAGTTCACCAAAAAAAATCTATATAGATTACAGATTTTTATATAGCTATAAAAAAGCTATATCCATGACCTGTCCCTTTACCTAAGAAACTGATTAAAGGCCTGGCTATATAAAAGTGTTTTCAGCCATGACTTGAAATCGAGACTGTGTCTGAATCCCAAACACTAATTGGAATTTCGGTTGGTAAGTGAAAGCTCCGCCCCTTCTCTAGTCTTCAATATTTCAGGTACCAACTTCCATTAGGTCCATTAGATTGATTATATGGCAGTAGTAGTATTTTTTAATCAATGTGAGATTTAATGGGAAGCCAGTGTAGACTGAATAAAACAGGGGTGATGAGGACATATTTTCTAGATATGATAAGGACTCTTGCCGATGCTTTCTAGACTATCTGAAGCTTAATTATTTATTTACTAGAGCAAGCAGACAATCGTGTGTTACAGCAATCTAATCGAGCAATAAGAAAAGCATGAACTAGTTTTTCTGCATCCTGTAGCAACATCAGATTTATAATTTGCATTTCTAAGCCTCAAAGGAAAGACAACAATCAACACACTGAGACAGAAAGACCTTTCAAAGATGCTACGTAATCAGAATGTTTACTTCTAGCTGCATGTGGACTTACTCCTTATCAGACTTAAGCAGAAGGAAGTTATCGAGCATCCACACTCTAATGTTATTTACACACTCCTCAACATTGTTAAGGTGATCTCTCTCATGCGTTTTCTCCTAAACTGTCATTAGTGGGGTGATAAATACCAGTTTTAAAGATTTATGTACATAACTAGTGTTAATAAGAGAGTTTATTACATTTACAGCATTTAGCAGACGCTCTTATCCAGAGCGACTTACAACTGACTAATTGAGAGTTAAGGGCCTTGCTCAAGGGCCCAATAGAGACAGCTTGGTGGGGTTTGAATCCATGATCTTCCGGTTCTGCATCCACCTCCCTTATTTCTAGAACAGGTTTAATTACATCTGGAACTGTTTGACACGTGTTTGAAGAGACACTAATATAAGTAGAGGTACAGAGGTACAAATAGAGGTAAATCTTAGGCTTTAGCCTGTTTGTCTTCCTACTGGCCCTGGATAGTTACTATTTAACTAGTGCTGTTCCGAGACTGTGACCTATGTTACAAGAAATGAGAGAGAGCACCTTCCTGAGTGGGATGTATTCTGTCCTGCATAAACAGGCCAGCTTTGCCCTCAAAATTGTTCAAGTTGTCTATGAAGCCCACATTGCTCAGAGACCATAACCTGTTCACTAAGGAGAGCAAACCTGTGGGACATTAGAGTAGCTTTCAAAAAGACCTGAGTATATCTATAGAGGAACCTTTAATATTAGCCTGAACTTTAAAAGGTGGATTGTTTGTAGCACATACTATATGTATATGTGTGGTATATATATATATATATATATATATATATATATATATATATATATATATACTTAGGGTCTGCAATATGCTACAACTGTAAATATACACCACTTAAGATATATAGTAGGTAAGGAATAAAACCATGATGGGGTGTGATAAAATATTCAACAGGATGGGTGGGTATGATTCATGATGAGTCATGATTTCCACCCAGGACTTTATTACTTTCTTGTAACAAACATAATTCTTTTTATCACAAAAACTGCTTGCCAAATGAGAGTAAAAGTTATTACGCACATAATTTGTGACTATTTGTGAATTCCTATCAACTTTTCTTTTGCACTTGAAAATTTCATCATGCCATGTCAGTAAGAAAGCACAAAGTACCAAGTCCTTTGTCCTGAAGATACTCTTATGGTGTAAACGAGCAGATTTTCTTAGGACTAGAATGCAGCACAGACACTTAGATTCCGATCATAAAAAGTCTGTAGATTCAGGGTTCTCAACAAAGGCCAGACCATAACTAATCCCATTACGGCTTCCAATGAGGGGGACAATAACAGCAGAGTTGTCAAGGTTTCTACTTAAGTAGACATTTTGGGTATTTATATTGGAGTAATTATTTTGCCATCCGGATAGAGTGAATGTGATTGTGGTTGGATGAGAAGTATAAACATATACCATTCCGACACCCTATTGGATTGTACGCAATGCATCACACCTGCACAGGACGCACACAAATCATATATATATATATATATATATATAATATATATATATATATATATATATATATATATATATATATATAGATATAGAGAGAGAGAGAGAGAGAGAGAGAGAGAGAGAGAGAGAGAGAGAGCGAGATGAGAGAGAGAGAGAGAGAGAGAGAGAGAGAGAGAGAGAGACTTTCTGATGCATAAACCTCACGGTCTGTGATTGCCCCACACTTGACGCTAGCCCTGGTTCTGTATTCGAGTCCTGGCCATGCTACACTGCCACTCTTGAGTCCCTTGAGCAAGGCCCTTAACCCTATAGGTCCTCAGAGTGAATGGGGTTCGATGTACACCACCTTGGATGGTCTCATCCCTTCTGCGAAAGAAACACTTGGGCTAGAAACCCAAGCCTGTAACAAAGCTGCTACAGTTTGCCACCCAATGCGGCTAATGCGGCTCATGCGGCTCATGGTGCAGGAAGACTAAGTAAATAAATAAACACTTTCCCCTCAGAAATATTAGATTATGTGTATCCATGATGCAAATCCCTGTTAATGAGTTGTTCCTACAGAAACCATACGCAATGTTGTGCTATGCTTTCTATGTTCGCACAACATTTCCCAACAGTATATAATAGATCATCATAAAGAAACATTAATTTATGCAATAATATTGTTTGAACGTGTCGACACAAAGTCCGCTCTTTGAAACATAGCATTAAATAAACCTTAGCAGGGTATTTTTCATACCTCCACGCGGTACTGAAAGGCATCTGCTTGTCTGTTTAGGGTCTCCAAATATTCCTTTCTTTGCACTGTATTGTAAGAGAAAGCATGGAATTAGAGACAACACTTACACAGTAGTTGTAAAGGGTGGGTGTAACAAAGACCTGAGGCTGTTACTCACTATAGATTGATTTTGCACTGGGTCGAGACATATCAGACCTCTGAGACGATGCCTCTGATGAGAAACCTCTACAATACAAAGAGAATGGAGTCTGTATATCTGGACTTCACATCATACGGCACATTAATAAATATCTCTGACTAGATGCTAGATTATGCATATTTAAATATTTTAAAAAAACTTACATTATACACTCCACTGCCCCCCCCCTCCCCAATATGTTATGTATTATGTAATATAATATGTTATGTAATACTCAATAAAGCTGGTCAAGCTTCACTGTAACTAACTGTTAAACAAACAAAAAAAATCCTCCAAAATGAAAACACCTCACTTTTAATACTTAACAAATAACAAAAAAAATAACAAAGGAAAAACCACAAAAATTACATCATATAAAAACAATATTTCTCAGCTTATTGTGGTTAAGTCTTTTTTTTTTTTAATTTGAGTGAGTACCTTGAAGGGGAGGTTGGGGGGCTGTTCAAGAACATTCTTCCTTTATGATGTCACACACCGTTAAAAAATGGCACGCAGACTGAGCCAAAAAAGGTATATTCAAGGTATTAAAAGACATTTGTATAAATTAAAAATATAATACATAAATGAACAGTAAATTAACACAAAACCTCATTAAGAACCACTTCACTAGAAACTTGTTGGATGTTTAACAAACCAATACACAAATACATACACTATAATATAGATATATATATATATATATATATATATATTAAAATAACTATATATACACACTATATTATATATATATATATATATATATATATATATATATATATATATATATATATATATATATACACACATATATATAGATATATATACACATATATAGATATAGATTTATATAGATATAATGACACACACACACAATTCAATTTAGCTTAAACACCAACAGTTTGCTTGTAAGTTTTTGTTGCTTTGGAATGTTTTAACGCTAAAACCTACCGATTTTTTAATATATAAATAAATATTACTGTACCAAAATTCTGTCAGCAACAACAAAAAATGGAGTAGTTTTAATAAATGTATGAAAGTATTAGAAATGTCTAACAATTGATCCTTCTCATAGTTTATCTTCAAAGCCTACCTCACCTTATCGTATGTTTAGACTGTTCACTGATAATATCCAAAAGTACATTACCTGGGAAAAGATGTACTGTTCAGACCTTAATGTTCCATCTTTAATCCCGTTAAACCAGTATTCATTACAACTATTCCAGAAGAAAAGCTCACAAATTTGCTGCTCTAATTTAGCAAAAACCTTGGTGCGAAGTCCAGCTGCACCTGTACTATTAGACAGGAAGTGTGCTTAGGTGGGTTTTAAGTCACAGTTTATGAGCTACTGGAATAGAAAATCCAATTTTATATCCTCAGTCCAAAGGTTGGGAACACCTTTTTTCCGGCTTCGCAGTTCAGAAGCATAGGGTGACACATTAATTCGTAACAGCTATAACTTTACCCTTGAGGATAATGAACAATCAATAGCTTTTACAACCGAGCCAATGTAAAAGAAAACTGTATATGATAGTTGTCATAGTACTAAAGATCAACATTTCCATATTTCATTAAAACCACAAAACAATAACTTCTGGAACACACACAAACACACACAGACAGCAGTTAGTGAATAACCAAATATTTTATTCAAGGTGTATATACACATAAAGGACACAATTAGACCATCTTTAGGAGGACTCAGTTTATTCATAAAGAATAACCAGCTTGGCTTCAATACGTAGGTGGGAGAAGCTCTGCGACACAAACTCACACTGTTGCTTTGGCCTGAGTGGCCTTAGCTAGTACTTTCAGATCCGAGATGCACTTGGCAATACTCTCCTTTTCCTGAAAGGCAGACAGAAACATGGGTTGACAGAATTTGCCGCCATTAAGATGAATATCATGAGTTTCAGTTTAAGACAGCTGAAATTTTCAGTGTTCAAAGAAGTCACTCAGTATACTGCTTTAACTGGATCGCCATCTAGTGGTGTGAGCTACGTTTACAAGTGAATGTCAGGCGATAACGTGGCCCTGTGAAGGTACAGCTGAACAGAATATGCTCAATGATGTGCACTGAGAGATCCTTATTAACACAAAATACATTTTAATAATAAATTTGTCACAAAAATGTGTATTATAATAACGTTTTACTTTAAGGGATAGGAAATCTTAAAAGTTACTTTACTACAAGGTTTTGACCGGGCCTGACAACGAAATATTTATCAATTCTCACATTTAGAAACGTAACATTTAATCAGAGTGAATAAAGATTTTACATGCCTAGGGGGATTTAATGATGCATTTACACAGCATTCCAAAAAACAAGATAGTGACGTACCTGTTGTGGTGTGATGCTTTTGATGACGCTCTGCTCTACCCAGTTGACCATGTGCTCTTGCTCCATACGCTGCTGCAGGTTTTGAAGTGCCACCTGATAATCAAGCCTCTTCTTCACTTCATTGGTGACCATGTGGAGTCGCTCCCTGTAGTTGGTCTCCAGCAGCATGGCCACGTTGTTCTGTAAACCACAAAATATTTTATATATTTAGTAGTGGGTAGCTTAGTGGTTAAGGCGTTGGACTCTGGACCGAGTGGGGTCCTTGAAAAAGACCCTAACTGCTCAGTTGCTCTGAATAAGTGCATCTGCCAAATGCAGTAAATGTAAATTTGTTTGGTTTTGTCACAGCATTAAAAACTGAAGTCTGAGAGCAACAACATAATGTTGTTATGGGTGGAGGTGGTAATGTTATGTTAAGGGAGGTGGTGGCTTAGTGGTAAGGTGTTGGCCTCTGGACCAGAAGGTTGCAGGTTCAAATCCAACAACCACCAAGCTACCACTAGTGGGCCTTTGAGCAAGGCCCTTAACCCTCAATTGCTCAGTGGATAAGGGTGGATAAGGGTGTCTGCCAAATGCCATACAATGTAAATAATGTATTAAGAAAATGTAATGATTAAACCTTTACCTTTAACCTAAACTACCAGTGGCAATAAGTCTAGTTCTCCTTGTTACTAATTTGCTTGTCTTAAATACATTTAGAATACACATCATAAATACATTTGCACAGACAACTGATGAAAAACAACTGAGATAAAAAT
Organism: Kryptopterus vitreolus; assembly: GCA_030449085.1. NCBI lineage: Eukaryota > Metazoa > Chordata > Actinopteri > Siluriformes > Siluridae > Kryptopterus > Kryptopterus vitreolus. Next base: position 5,476,577 of record JACRUU010000020.1, read on the forward strand.
GCAGAGGGGGACACTACCATCTAGTGCAAAAAGCATAGGGGGGTGTGGGAACAAACAAATGTAGTTATTTTTCAACACTCTCACCCTCTTGGCATCAAAAAGCATGTTCCTTCCTTCAACTCTCCACTGCTCCTTCTTTTCTTGCTGGATGGCTTCAGCCAGGCTGCCCATGGCCTGATCTTTCACCTCCTGGATCTTTGCAACTTTCTCCTGTAGGAAGATGAACAGAAAATACCAGTGACTTTTCCACTTAATCAAGACTAGTTCAACTGCTTAAACAGGTGATCTATTATTAAACTTATGTCAGACATGTTCCATGATTCCCAGGTTTGGCGATAAACAAGATTTTCTAAAAGATATATTAGATATGCTGCTGTAATTCCATTGTCAGAAGAAAGAAAACACACTGGAATACTGAAAAACTTGTTTCTTGCATGTAATTCTACAGGCAATCTTTATTTGTACATTTATTTATGCAACATTTTTCATTTATTTTTCTATGCTGTGAGACATTGTGGCTTTGAACTGACTGAATATTTAAATGTTTTTAAACTGAACTGTGAGCTCTGTAAAACTAGCAAAAAATACAAATAAATAAATACATATATGGAAATCAGTTGAATGCAAGTTTGTTGCTTTGCGAATGTAAATGCAGTACAAGGCAAACCAAGACCTAATGAGCTTTATTTTTAACCAATCAAGTTGAAATGAGTCTAGCAAGTGAATAATAAACTTTTAATTAATAAAAATTATTACACTACTAATTATTAGAAAAGTTAAATAGAAAAACACAAGCAACTGTCTTCATGAAGTACCGTAAATTCTGGACTATAAAGCGCACCTGCATATAAGCCGCATCCGCTTTTGAATTGTAAATGTACATGTATGTACCTAAATAGATCCTTTTTAACCTGTATTATAACACGGTGTAACGGTGGACGCTGCACAGAGACGCGGAGATCCGGAATTCATACAAAACAGGATTTATTAGAATAAAGAACTCAGGAGACGCCGCTCATACGGAGCGGCCAGACAGGCTAGGGAGCCTTGCGCTCTGCGCGCCGTGGTACCGGGAGTACCGGAGAGCAGGAGCGGTGGCGGACTTGGAAGTCCGTGAATCGGGAACAGACAAAGGTTAGGCATAAACATATATCGAGCGTCCGTGTCCGCGACACTAGGTATGTGCTACGAGCCCGGACGGGGATTATAGAGTGAACCGGGCTTATATCGGGAGAGGGAAAATCAAGAACAACTTTGGCTGATTTGTGCGTGTGTGTGTGTGTCTGTGTGCGTGCGTGTGTGTGTGCGCGTGTGTGTGTGTGTGTGTTTGTGTGTGGGGGGAAAAGAGCAGGGGAGGAGAGAGAGAGCACCGAGCAGCAACTTTGCTGATTAAAACGGGACAGAACCAAGAGAAAATAAGCGCTATTTACAGTATTTATCTTCATTTCTCCTGTGTGTGAAATCACGTCACCTTAACCTTGTAAAGATAGAGTTTGTCCTCCTTCTATCCGCTTCTACCCACTTATATCTGCTAAAGAGGAACTAGCGCATTCTTCTTCTTTGCATTTATTTTGTCTTAGTTTTGATTCTAATTCCGGTTAGAGCCCTTAGCGGTCGGGAAAAAATCTGCAGAATAGCCGCACCTTATTATTAGCCGCATGGTACAAAACCTAGGAAAAAAGTAGCGGCTTATAGTCCAGAATTTACGGTACTCGTGAGTATTTACTTAAAAATTAAACCCACCTCGTTTAATTTATCTGCAAAAGCTGCTACTTGGGGACCAAACTTCTTGACACCATAAATGAACACTGCACCAATGGAGGCAGCAGCGATGGTCTCATTGTTGATGACGTAGATCTCCTTAGACAGCAAGTACAGGAGAAGTCCAGTGCCGAGCATGTAAGGTCCTGAGAAAGAAAGGGAGCATGTGTGTGAGGCAACGAGTAACAGGCTTTCTCTAAAACATCAACACGTGTCTTGAAATGTCTGAACAGAAGATAACTTGTGAATGCTAAAGCCAACAATCTCAAAGACTGAATATCTATTATTTCCAACACAATGTTTTCCAACACAATGTTTACCACGTGTCAATGCATAAGAAACACCAAACTTAAAAGGAACACTAGTCTATCCAGAATTATTATTGATATGAAGTGGTTCATATAAATAATATAATCAATATCATAAACAATTACCACACATTTCATTACAAAGGCACCCCAAAAAAGGTAAAAGAGAAGGAGTATTTAACAAGCTAGGGAACGCTTTGCTATTCTGCCAATGGAACGCTTTTGCTTTGATCTTCACCTAGACGCATAGCGTAGATTGTTGACCACAAACACCATATAAACTGACACCAGGCATGGAAGGTCCAGCGTCAAATCCTGCGACTAACTAGGCTAAATAAATACTAGTGAAAATAATTATATGGCGATCTAATGTCCTATACTTCATCTAAATTGTTACACAGGTCTGATTAAAGTCCCTCTGCAGGTATGTCAGCAATTCTTTGACACTCTTTGGCAGGAGGAGAGTAAATCTATAGTACAGTTTATTTTGTTGCTTCATCAGAAATGTTTGGACTAATAAACACCAGATCATCTAAGACTGTGTGGTGTGCATCATTTTTTCCAGCACAGAGGTGAATCTATATAACACAAACCAAATCGCTCAATACATTTTTGTTTAAAGGTGTTTTTTTTTTTGGTCTGGTTTTTGTAGACAATTCTCTAAGAAGGGGAACAGTAAATGCAAATTTACATATACTTAATTTGCAAATTTAATATCCGATTCTTTTTTTGGCTTTTTATAATCAGCAATGAGCTATCCAGCTAAATGTCATGCACTTTTCCTTCTGAACAGTCATTGACAGATTTATCAAGGGAAATTATTAAGCAAATAATTCAATTACACTGTTGAACTGTTTACATCAGTTCACTGTTTACAGTGGCCATTTTCTTTGCCTTCTACTAATTCGATATTAGGAATGACATGTTCCAACTTCCCATCAAACACTGAATAAGGATGAAATGCATTTTTTCCAGGCTTCCTTAATGGTAGGTCATGGAGACAATCGACAAAAAAAGAGAATATGTCTATCATCACCCGTGACACCGGTTTTCGGGTACAGCAACGTGAAGAGCTCTTCGGGGAAAATTCCATGGCGGACTTTTCCTCCTTTCTCTGGCAGAGGTGGAACAGGTGCCAAGCTGGGAGAAGACGAGTGGAAGGACCGAGACGCCTGGACCACACTGAAAACAGATCAACATTTAATAAACTCATTTTCAGTGTTAACGAATTTCAAGCGGACACAATGACCAAGAAAGAAAATGCATACCAGGGTCCAAAGGAACCAGAGTTTTTCAGGGCCGAACCTGGAGACAGATCACAAATGATGTGACATGAAACACTGGATATAAAGACTACCTAAAGTGTTGAACAAATTAAACTCTACATTCCTTCATACATACTAAAGAACCCAATAGAATGTGAAAACGGTTATACCACAATTCCAAGTTACATTGGTGATGTAGATAGTACAAGGGTTTGGACTTAATGAAGGACGTCACTCTGGACTTCATTGCATGGCTCTATGGCTAATGCTAACCTTAGCTAGCACTTGTTTTGGCCACAATATACATGGAAAGAAAAACAACTCCAGGAAGAATTTTAACTCTGACAAAACACAACAAACAAACAACTATAAAATGCACATGCGCATTAACGTCAAACACACCGGTAGATTCATTCAGACAGCTACAGTTAGCTTGTTAGCAGCTCAGGCCCTGTTCTTTTACCCTTCAACTTTACAGGGATTCTGAGTCACATAACCAAATCACTGCAGTAACAATTATTACTTATATTATTAACAACTTAGCCGGAAACCACCAACCTGACACTATCACAAGTCTGGAGAGCATTATTGAAAGACGGAAGGGCAATAACTCAAGCCGAAATGTATCCTTGTTTCAGCCACCGGCGCTCCTCGGCCTCGCTGTGCCCTTCTGCAACGAGCAAGGGTGCTACCGAAATCTCGCGGGTAATATCGCGAGAACTCCTGCATCGCTGTCTGTTATATCCGGGTCCTCTAGATGCACTCTCAACCAGCAGGTGGAGTAAGTTTACACCATATTTTCAAATTAGGCCAAACAAACAAACAAACAAACAAACAAACAAACGTCTCCCGAATCATTACCCACTTCTGTCTGTTAGCAAGTTAATCTTTTCACAGATAGTGTTCAATGTAATATCATATACTGCACTACTTTTGGTTGTGTTTAAACTAAGGACCAACTAATGATCTGAAGTTCCCTCAGCATCTCTGTTAGAATACAAAACATAGCTCAAGTGCAGAAACATGGCTGTTGTATTATTTCATAGTTCAGGTACCAGTTTTGTACCACTGACTTTGTTTCAGTAATGTGTACGCGAAAGAAAAACAACATACGGTTTTAAACCATTAGTAGATATGGGAATCCATAGCTCGGTGGTCAAGATATTGGACGGTCGGGCAATTGGGCATACCACCAAGTGGATCAATATCAGTGCTGTAGTACTTTGTAAATTTACATTTTTTTAAACTGTCCCAGTCCCCTATAGGTCCACCATACCCTAAATTAGAACTATTAAAATACTTTAAACATTACATTATTTTAATATGAATATTCAAATCCATTTGATTAATACATGCCATTAATAATGCCATTCTTAATACAACATTTTCATCCGGCCTTCTTTTATATGTTATGGAGAATTATCCAGCAACCCTCAACCCTTTTAGCAAAGCACCCTGTTCCGTGAGATATCTTACAAGTTGCTAGGCAGGACGTTTTTCATTTTCATGTTATTTTGAACAGTTAACTCTGTAAACAATGTTTATTTTAGGATCAAAACTATGCTTTTCAATCACCGATATTTAAATCACAATGTTATGATCACCAGCGATCGTATGTGCCACCTGTTTCAAGCGTTCTAGTTGAGCAACGCCATATGAGCACACCAGCCATTTCTAATCTAAAGGCCCACCCGTCTGCAGTATGGGTGGCTGCAGAGATAGAGCAACTCATGCAAGACTGTGTGCTTCCTTTTACTTCCTGTTAACTAACAAGGCAGAAGAAGTAAACCGCGTTTATTGTTCGTACTCATTTTCACTTTCTCAGCTGTAATGTTTTTCCAGCGTATTTTTTCAGCACTATATTCTCTTCCAGGACTCACTTGAAAGAGGTATTTTGTTTTTAAGTTTATAGCACTAAATGTTTCTGACAAATATTTGCTTCGATGTGTTTCCTTTTATGCTCTAAGTTACGTGTCGGTTCAGTTTTTCAGTTATAACATGAATAGCGAGTAAAAGAACATGCTAAAAAATCCTTAGTCATTTGTGTACTTGGTACATTGTGAGAAAATAGAAATTAAAATATATTGCATAACATAGCATAGGTGTACATGGGAGCTTCATTACATTGCGTATAAATGAATGAATGCACGTAGTGAATGAGGTAATGTAACTTTCAGAAATGGATTATTTGTGAACTAAAAGATCAGCTTTCTTCAATTTCTTCAATCTTCAATCTTTTTTTTGCATTAGTTGGGATAATGATTCATTCTAGCATTTCCAAAGGGTTATTTAGTATCTTACAATGTAGAAGTAGTCTGAGAGAGAACTGCTTTCAAAATTGGGACTAGTGATGCTTTAATCAATAAAAGCACTTGATAGAATACTTTAATAAACCTTGACCTATTGTTATGTCTTTTGCAGCTGCATGAAGATCAGCACATATGTTCTCTTAAAGCAGAACAACCAAAGGTGATTAACTTGGTATCCATTTTATCTTAATGGTATATTTAACATCCTGTTAATGGTGTTTTATCTGGTGTTTATCTGGTTAATGGTGTTTTTATAGTTACTGAGATTACATAGGTAAAAGCTGAGAAAAGTGCCATAAATCGTCAACTGCTGTAAAGCAACCAAGCTCTAGATTTCATCCAATTCGGACAGGATGATCACTATTGATGGCAAAACAAGTCAACAGTGTGACTATGATATAAAACTGGAACAACGTGCTGTAAAGCACAGAAACATTGGCGATCGGAACAACATGACAACGTGCCGAAGTCCAACCAGAGACGTGGATACGAAATGGATTAAGAATGAATTACACCGCAAAAGGCAGGATGAATTTTCAAAGAGGCGACCAGCTGACTGCAGTGTGAGAACGCCTTTATCTTCATGGTCAAGACGTTATTACGCACAAGAGGGCGATTGCATGACGCAAATTGCAACGGCTCACAGGCGTCCAAAAATCAGTCCAATTAAACAGGTGAATACACACACAGATTTTGTAGCCTGTCTATGTCTGTTGGAAATGTCATTTTACTTATGAATAAATATCGATGTATTTATGATTTGTTGTATGATTAGCACTCTTGCCATTGTTGAAAATTACTTTTCCATAATTCCATAATTCCATAATTCATTTGTGATTCTTTGTTTGTACAAAACCCTACAGCCAGTTTTCACTGCTTCACCAAGTGATGAAAATGCACCGAAGCATGAGAGTGTTGCAGCTGTCCTTGATTCTCTTCTTCAGAGAGAAAAAGCAAAACAAGAACGAGGCAAGCAAACTTCTTTATATAACAGTGGCTTTATCATCCAGTCTACATATTTAATAGCAAAAAAAACCTCATGTGAGTATTTTTCAATTCTCCTAGCTCTTCTTAGTGACATCACTCAGCTCCCAAACAACCACAGGACACTATACACTGCTAGTGTGCAGACTGAGTGAGTACTATTCCATCAAAATTAGAGTATATATTTCTAGTATTCTACTTATAGTTTCAGTTGATGTTATTAGGCTGTTAATTAGCAAATTTACCCACTGTTTGGGACTTTGCGTTTTCTTTTTTCTGTAGATCAGGCACTTCAACTGTTAAAGATGAGGTAAGGCGATTAGATTTCTAACTGTTCACAATAATAAAAAATGTGTGACATCCTTAATGAATGTAACAATTAAATTTTTCATTTCTCCTAAAATGGTCTATTTCTCCTGATCGTGCCTGCTGTAGGATATTAAGCAGTTGGCGACTTATTTAGAGGTAATTTTGTTTGCTATATGTTATTAAATTCTCATCATACTTTTATAAATAATATTGTAGCTTTGAATAGGTTGCCTGTGATGAATTAAAAATCCATGTCCATAGACTTATTTATATAATATAAAAGTAAACCAAATTTTAGGTTAATTGCCAATGAAATTTGAATAGTAATACTCAGTCGAACATGTTCCAGTTGAATGAATGGATATTATAATTAGCCATGTTCATATCTGACCTGAATGGTTCCTCCTGCAGGAGGCGTTGTATAGAGAGGAGGTTCTGAAAAAGAAGCTGACTGCCCTACAGAGGAGTACATCAACCCTGCTGCATGCCACTGAGCTGATGTGGAAGGTATGTGTTGCATATCACACTGGAATAGTCTTTAATCTCACGCCAACGTTCTAGTAATTTCTTACTTCAAATTTGTTTTTACACAAAGAATTGTACAGGAACAAATTGACATAATCAACTCTAAGTTAGTATAATCTATTTTGTCAGTATAGTTCCATAAAACAGGCCTTAAAATTGCACCCGTGAGCTGTCTTTCCTATCTGTGTCAGAGATATAAATGTGCAAGTGGGTTTTGTGGTTAGCAAGTATCCGGCTGTTTGCTTGTCAGTGTGAAAAAAACCCCAAGAACATTTGCTCATGGTGGAAAAAAGTGTTAGGTAGAAGAACACCCTACATTCTTTTTTGGCCTTGTTTGTGTATATCTGTATTTCTGTACATACAGGTTCTCTTAGAACTAACTGCTAGAACAACCATTTAATAGTTGTACAAATAATAATTTGATGCACAATGCACACACACACACACACACACACACACACACACACACACACACACACACACACACACACACACACACATATATATATATAAACGCATAATCCATCCATCATTCCTGGGTGTGGTTCATAGTCTTTGTTTGAATTAAATTATCTTTCTGCATCCATTCATTAATATTGATAGAATACATTTAATTAACATTTAAACTGTGTTATATGCTTATATGCATGCACCCATGTGCATATACTTTCAGTGGAAGCTTCATCCGTTGTATCTGTACCTTTGTCACACCACATTTCCTTTTCCTCCCACAGTCGCGCTGCAATGAAGATCTGCTAAAGAACAAGATCAAGACACTAGAAGCTCAGCTAAGGTTATCCATAAAGGTAGGTTTGAATCCTCAAAAGTTGGATTTGTCCACATGATATGTGTATACAAACTAAATATAGACATTTAGAACTACATCAATATATCAGTTTGACAATCGCAAAAATGTGTATATCACTGTTGCTGTTCCCCTGCAAAATGTTCTTTTATTCCAACCTGTGCTTGCATCTTATTCCATAGAGGGTTCCTCAGGATGGCCTCAAAAAGGCAATATTAATGATGGAGATCCAGAAAGAGGAGTATGAAAAAAAGGCTTTAGAGGCCATTCAGAAAGCTACAGAGGAGAATTCTGAGGCACAGACCAAACTGCACAACCTTCAGGTTAGTGCAGCTGTTGAGGAGGCAATCACATTTCATATTTCTTTTTCATAGACAAGCTCATCTGAAAGCTGTTCATGAACTTACCACACCAAAATCATCTTTCCACAAGGAGGCACTGCAGGTGGCCCAGGCAGAGTCTGTGCGATGGCAGAAGCTGTATGTGGACCTGAGAGAGGACTCCATCTTGCTGAGGAAGGATCAGAATCATTGCAGTGATCAGCTCAGTCAACTACAAGATCTGCTGCAGGTCAGAGCACAGACATGTTGTCCCCATGTATATCTGAGTTTGCTTCAGTTTGTCTCGTTTTCTTCCACCTCCCAAATATTAGGAGGCTTGATTATACAAAATTGGATATGCATGTGAACTACATATGCCGGGGTGTACTGTAATGTAATAGCATCCGTTATAGGAGGAATTCCCGTCTTCCATGATCAGGATCCACCACCAGAATGGAATAAAGCAGTTACTAAATAGATGAACTATTTGACTCTCTTTTGGGGCCAGAAATAAGTTTTATTCACTGGTAGCACTATGTGAATGGGATACTTCATTCAATCTAAGGTGAAATTGTTTTTTTTGTTTGTTTGTTTTTGCTTTTCTTCCTATTAGACTCCATTCTCCATCTCTTCAGCATTATTTTTTAAAGTTAAGAATGTACATGCTAAGATTTATGTTATATGTGTGTATGTGTATGTTGTGCAGACGTCAAAGGAGCAGGAGGAGTCACTAAGGTATCAGTGTGATGTTCTGCAGCAGGACAAGGCAGCGCTCCACGCCGATCACCTTCTGCTGGAGCAGGACAACCAGATCCTGCGAGAACAGCTAGAAAAATTCTTAGGTATATTTGACATCAATGACATCATTATTAGAATTTTTTCCCACCACTATCTAATTTGGTCTTTTGTCTGAAATGCTTGCTCATGCAAAGGCCAAGGTTGATGTAATGTGACAAAATATGGCATCTTATTAACGGAGGTTTATTTTTCCGGGTTAACCTTCTCAGAAAACAATCATGGAAACTGGAGCAGTATTACAGAAGGGCCCAAGCAGGGATTTCAGTCATACCAGTTTGTTGAGATGGACAGAAGCATCGTGAAACAGAACCACCAGATCGAACAGAGACTCATACTAAAGAACAATGAGGTATGGATGTTGCACTGAATCGCTTAAGTTTACAATGGAGACTATATATATGTATGTATATATATATATATATATATATATATATATATATATATATATATATATATATATATATATATATATATATATATATATATATATATGGATATATATATTGGAAAAACATGTGAGTGAGATAGCTACAAAGTGATTTGAAATGATATGCATGCCCGTAAATTATAAATAGCCTATATACAAATTTCATAAAGTAAATTATTTTTCTTAGTGAAAAAAATAAGTATATAAAGTAAATTTTTTTAAGTCATTAAGTACATTTTAAGTCTACACACATTGAGGATGAAATGAAGAGGAGCAAGAATATGGGCGGTTATTATACAGTAAGACAATATTTATACACATTAGTCTCTTTAGACGCCTCACCTGCTTAACTGCTCACCATACTATAGCAACGAGCATTTTAACTATTGCAACCTTAATTGCTGCGTAGAGAAATGACAGACGTGTTGTTTTATCCATCTTGGTAGTGTGCGGAGCTGAAGGCGGAGCTGGAGATCCTGGAGCAGGAGTGCTACAGTTATCAGATTCGTTTGGCTCAGTGTCGGGAAGAGCTGAATACACTAACTGCTCGCAACAGCCGAAGCACACAAAGGGTAGGGATTTTTAACTGGCCTGGAGATATACAGTCACGCAAATAGTGTATAATATATAATATATAATATAATATAATGAGTCCTTTTATGTAATGTAAATGATAAGATGTTCACTAAACTGTATCATATTTTAAAAAATAAATATCATAGTTTAATTCGAAGTGAAGAGAAAAATGATGGAAAGATATAGATTAATAAAGAACAAAAAAAAATCTTTTTTTCATTACAGTCCAACATTAGATTTATACAGTACATAGTACCTAATGGTCAAAAGTGTCTTCTAGTTGGTTTCTATATAACAACAGATTTTTTCCCCCCTTTCACGCTCTTTCTTTACAGAGGGGTTTCTGTAGCACGCTGTGCCTGATTCTGTTCTTCATGCTGATGGTGGCTGCGGTAATGGTCGCAGTCTGGGTCTATCGTCCGTCAGTCAGGGAGCAGCTTCGTGACTTTTACCTTGAAGTGAAGAAGAGAGTGGAGGACTATCTAATCCAGGCGGTATCCGCACAGCATGTGGGCTGCATGAGACCTGTTTGAGAATCATATTTATTGGTTGTATATCAGATATGTATATAAAATATATTTATGATATGAGCCAACATACACCCTAAATAATTCTATTAAAATATTGCACTGTGAGTGTAGTTTGTGGAATTGGAAGAATGGGATATTATGCTTCGCCCACAGTCCAATCAACATTTTTTTAACATTCATTATTTTATTTTATTTTATTTTTTTATAAGTTTTTATCCTTAAAATGATTCTGAGTGATGCCTCGTGTCCTTCCTACATAATAAGGCTCTGTTTTGTATTCCTGCTTTTCCTTATCTTTATCTAGTAAATGCCTTATGCAATCGCAGAATACTATTTTTACATTTTAAACTGAAATGTATAGACTTTGGTTGATTCAAATCTAAAGAGTTGAATAAAAGATGTGCACAGAATTAAAATATGGTTACTGAAGTCATTTCGTTATTTAATCTGAAATATCCCTCTGGACAATAAACAAACAAACAAACAAACAAACCAACAACAAAAGTATTCAATGCTGAATCCTGGCCATAGTTGCTCTCTTCAGTGTTCCAGACAGTGCTGCACAGTACAGGAACACTGACACAGCTTATTTTTAAAAGCACACACATTCACACATTCAAACAACACTGGCCCTCCCATAAGCCTTTCACCATATTTCCTGTTTGATTTAACCAGAGCCTTTTAAAAACATGGACTCCAATGTACAAGTGTTCTAGTACTCCGATGACCTGTCACTTGTGGTAAGTGGCCCATTTCTCTAATGTAAACAGTTTTCACATCTTGATATCAGAGTTGTGGTATTTGATTGACTGTTTATTAACTGCATGATGCAAAGCAGGAAGTGCAAAATTGTATTTGGAATCTATTAGCAGTTATGAAGCCGTAATGCTGCTTTGTATCGCTTAAAAGATTTGAATGTGTGTTGGCCTAAAACAACATTTAGATGTTTGACTACATATAGATTTCAAAACTAAAGGCTAACCCAAACAGAAGTGTGTTTCTCTCATAGGAAATGTAGGAAATGCAGTTTGGTTATCAGCCATAACCATCTTTGTCTTATGACCAATCGCCGCTAACAACATTTGAATAAAATCTTTGAATAAAAGGGACCTTACACTGTTGGTGACATAAATGATACGTTCATGCAGTCAGTTCTGCTCTGAAACCAAATGTGTTGTTAAAAATGTTTCATTAATTTTATGTTATACATATTAAACATGTTAACATAAAGGTAGAAAGTCCTATTTGTTTGATAAAGATATGCTGTAGTATTGTTTTCAATTCACCAATAGGTGCTGCGAAAATGCGATCTCTCTTGCTGAAGTGCATCGTGGGAATTGGTTTTTTATCAACTGCACTTTCCCTGAAAATTTGTGCCTTTAATATCCAAAGTTTTGGAGAAGCAAAAGCTAACAACAAAAGAGTAATGGGGATTTTAACGAAGGTAAACAAGCATAAAAACAAAGGTCAACAATAAAGACATTTTGAAGAATATTTTTTCCTCTAATTTCTGTAATAGTTGCTGAACGTAGAGAGAATGTGGATAGTGATTATGTAATAGTGGGGAGAGGTATGGGATTTTTAAAGAGTGTTAAAATGGACTTTTCCCCCATACCCCAACACCCGCCTTCCCCCAATGGACTCCATTTTTCAGATTATTTCCCGCTGTGACCTTAGTTTGATTCAGGAGGTTCGAGATTCCAAAGGTAAAGCCGTTCCTGCAATGCTAAAGAGCCTGAACAGGTGCACATGCTTCTGATTTACCTCAATGTCTTAAACAAGTAAATACTTGTTATTAATATTTTATTTAATAATGTGTTTTTTATGATTCTGCCTAGGTTTGAAAAAACTAATGTGTACTCTCATGTAGAGAGTAAAAGGCTGGGCAAGAACACATACAAGGAGCAGTATATTTATATTTATAGGTAAGATTTAATGAAACTAATGGAAACTTCCATTCACTGGCATTGTTACGCTTCTTAAAATGGATTAAATAATCTTGCTGTTGCCTTAGGAAAGATGTACTGATGGTGCAAGAGCAAGTCTATTATCATGAACTGAAACAGATGGAGTTCAATGACACTGAAACATTCTCCAGAGACCCATTCATCATAAGGATTCACTCTCCTACAACCGGTAATTTTAATAAATGTTATTATATAATTAACCTGTAATCAGGGCCAGATTATCTAATGGGCATTATGGATATTATTGGGCCTAAACAGTAGGTAGACATTTTTTTTTACATTTCAGATAATTACACTATGTATAACCAATTTTATTTACCTAAACAGAATGATATAATTGATGAACCAAGTGTGGAAATCAAATAACAACCTGCCACTGTGTTCAAATAACCCGGTGCTGAATCGAGCGGACTGTTAGAGTAGCTGTCGTAGTTCAAAATGAGCGAGAGAAGTGGTAGTAGTAAACACAAACGACAAAGAGGTGAGGGAGGTGTCTTTACTAAAATATATGCCATGTATTCAAATGTTCTTCAAAAGGAGCCAGGAGGAGAATCAGGGTGAAGATGTGGAGGAGACTAGTGTCTAGGAGGCAGTATAACCTGATGCTGAGGCTAGCTATAGTAGAGAGAGCTGTAGAAGACAGTGGATTTATCAGGTGTCAGAAACAGCGTCATGTGTGTGTGTGTGGGGGGGGGGGGGGGGGGGGGGGGGGGGGGGGGGGGGGGGGGGGGGGGGGGGGGGTGTGGGGGGGGGGGGCGGGGGGGGGGCTGGGGGGGGGTGGTGGGGGGGGGGGGGGGGGGGGGGGGGGTGTGGGGGGGGGTGGGGGGGGGGGGGGGGGGGGGGGGGGGGGGGGGGGGGGGGGGGGGGGGGGGAGTCAATGAACATGCTCATGTTGTTCTTATAGATCGTGGACTTGCTGCCTTTCATAACTGCATGTTATAAGGTAAAGGTGTTTACAACAAATAGTACCCTATATTTCCAAACCTTGATTGTGCACACACATATGTTGTGTTTTAGAGGGGTTCGGGGGCATTGTGACATCGTGTCCAGAGGCCTTTGCGTTCTTAATCCCGGCCTGCCTGTAGTAAACAGTTTGCCTGCAGACTGAACTGCATTTACTGTACAGTAAAAGTATTAAATATATATAATATATATATATATATATATATATATATATATATATATATATATATATATATATAGATTATATATATTTTATATATATATATATATATATATATATATATATATATATATATATATATATAATATATATGGGCACAAGTATATAATAGTGCGCCTATTCACAAAGTATGTTTCATGAAGATTCTGTTTTCCAAATACGGATCGGGAAAAACTCCAGTTCTCCTGCGAAGACCTCTGACCTCAACCACACTGAACTTCTTTGGGTTGAAGCAGAATCCCGTAGATCAGTGTCTGACCTCAATACTCATGCTGCTGAATAAGCACATTCATTACATTCCAAGATATAGGACATAGGCTCCCCAATACACTTGAAAAGGGATGTCCAAAAAGCATACATGAGTGTTGTGTTCTGCTCGCCAAGATTTTCAATATAGTGTCCATTAAAGGACATCACACCCCAATGCAATGTATGGGTTAAAGTGTAGTATATTTACTATACTATACTATACTACTATAAGGGAGGGGGTAGCTCAGTTTAGGGAGGGGGTAGGGGGGGTAGGGGGTAGCTCAGTGGAGGGAGGTGGTCAGTGGTCTAAGGCGCTGGGCTGCTGATCGGAAGATCCGGGTTCGAGCCCCGGTATGGCCAAGCTGCCGCCCTTGGGTCCTTGAGCAAGACCCTTAACCCTCCGTGCTCCAGGGGCGCTGTATCATTGCTGACCCTGGGCTCTGAAGCCAACTAAGAAACAACAAGCTGGGATATGCGAAGAAAAGTATTTCACTGTGCTGTAATGTATATGTGACCAATAAAGGATAAAGGATATTATTTCAAATATATCATGGAATACTATCATTTTGTGATGACGAAGATATCTAAGAAACATTTTGCTGTGCATACTGTTGGACATTTCTTTCGCTAAAAGTAAAACTGTCATTTTGAACGTGGACATGTACAGGAGAAAATAATATTTTTTAAAGGCGTAAGTGCTGCTCAACATCGGTGCATTTCTGAATTCGACGGCGAATTCTCTTTGGCAGTTGTGAAAAACCTTATCCTCATCGGCCATCACTCATGCCCCAGGAAAGCCATGAGTGAGATGGAGGAACTTTTTGAAGTCTTTCAAGCAGTCAAAAAGAAGTGGAAAACTGAGGTATGTCATTGCTTCTTTATTCAACTTTAAAAACCTTTCACTATTACATATTTAATATTTAGGACGGTTCTTGTTTTGTTTTTGCATCTTCACTGTAGAATGTAATGCTCCTGGGAGATCTGAATGCTGATTGTGGCTATGTCACGATTAAAGGTCTGAAGAAGCTCAGACTCAGGAATGATCCAAAGTTCCTTTGGTTGATTACGGATGAACAGGACACGACTGTTCGCGACAAATCACACTGCGCATATGACAGGTCTCTTGCAAATAACAAGATAACTTTCTGGTCACAAATATTAAGACTTACAAACATTCTTCCACTTTTTCTTTCCAATATTTTAATAATTTAATAATAAGAAGTTAGAATCAGTGTGTGGGTGTGATGATGAGTTATTCTCAATAGTAAATATTTAATGGTCACCTCACTTAATATTTTGTGTTGTCATATCAGTGGAGTTACCTGTAGTCAGTGGTGGGAAGGTTACTTTGGAAATGTAATAGGTTACAGATTACAAATGATTCTATTCAAAATGTAATTCAATTCAATTCAATTTTATTTATAGAGTGCTTTTTACAATTTGTCATCGTCTCAAAGCAGCTTTACATAATACTCATGTGTGAAAAGTGAAAATCAGTTTGGCCCTAATTGTTTCTTATTGAGATGGCAAGGAAAAACTCCCTGAGAGCAGGAAGAAACCTTGAGAGGAACCAGACTCAACAGAGACCCCCATCCTCATTTGGGTTGTTAGTGTTGTGTGAGGATGTTTATTGTGGGGTGTGGAGTGTATTCATGAATTTGAAGCATCATCAACCAGGGGGCGGGTCACCAGGAGGTTCGGACAGGAACAGAGGACATGTAACTCAACAGAGAGAGAGAGAGAGAGAGAGAGAGAGAGAGAGAGAGAGAGAGAGACAGAGTGAAAGAAGGAAAGAAAAGAGTGGCTAGTCACGATCATGGTTGCAGTATGGATAGTGTGTATTTAGTGTCGAGTGCAGACGTGGACTCCGGCAGGATTAACTATAACAGCATAACTAAAAGGAGAATCAGAGAAAACATGAGAGCTTCCTGATGTGTAAACAAACAGTCACTCTCACCACCACAAACCTGAGTGATTAATGAGAGTGAGGCAGACAGCAACTAAACACACCAGATCACTATAATACTCAACATCCATGTGTCCCCCAGATCTACTCCTTTATCTAAGGTAGGACTATTCACTAAAAGCTTGGTTAAATAAGAAAGTTTTCACCCTGGACTTAAACACTGAGACTGTGTCTGATTCTCGAATATTAATCGGGAGGGAGTTCCATAACTTTGGGGCTTTGTAAGAGAAAGCTCTGCCCCCCGCTGTAATCTTCCTAATACGTGGTACTGACAGACAGCCTGCATCTTCTGATCGAAGCAGGCGTGGTGGAACATAAGGCTCTAATAGTTCAGTCAGGTACTGTGGGGCGAGACCATTCAGTGCTTTATAAGTTAAATAGTAATATTTTAAATTCTATACGGAATTTCACTGGGAGCCAGTGCAGTGTGGATAGGACAGGGGTGATGTGCTCATATCTCCTAGTTCTAGTGAGCACTCTCGCTGCCGCGTTTTGAACTAAAGAATTTCATCAAAATGTAATAAGTAGTGTAACTTTATAAATGACTTAAATTACTTTATAAAAGTAAAGTAACTGATTACATTTGATTGCTTTTTGATTACTTTCATTTGTCCACTCAGAAAAAGTGGCATATGTTTTCGAAACTGAGCTACTGCAGAATCAAATTGTTGAGGGGAAGGGGGGGTTCGCAAGTAACTGTAATTTAAATTTTTTTTTCGCAGTAACTGTAATGGATTACTGTTACTTTCATTTTGTAATTAAATTACATAACGCCGTTACATGTAACTAGTTACTCCCCAACACTGCCTGTAGTTCTCTTTCAGCACAAAAAATATTACTAGGCAGATTCACCCCCATTGCTATTAATATCTCTATAAGATGCCAGATTATTTTTGTTACTCCCAACTTGTTCTCTGTCTCCCCTCAGGATAATTGCACATGGAAAATCACTGATTTCTGGAATTGTACAAAACTCGGCTCAACCATTTAACTTTAAAATGGAGTTCAGTTTAACTGAAGAAGAGGTATTTTACACTATAATACGAAACAAATTCCTCTTTGCCAAAGGTAACATTTTGATTCTTTTGTTTTTTAGGCGTTGGAGGTCAGTGACCATTACCCAGTAGAGGTCGACCTAAAGACAATTCATCACTATTACCTCCGGAAGGAGCTCTGAACTAAACCTACACTTTTACCACCTTTATCTTGGACAATGTCTTTGAATCCTTGAGTAGTTTTTCCAAATTTGCCTCTGAAGATTTTCAATAAAATATTTTGCTTCTTATTCTACATTTTTCAGCCAAATAATACAGTCAGTGTTTTATATACATAATCATTAAAACTCAACATGGTTATTTTCTCTGTAAAAATAACATAGTTAAGCAAGAATATTAGTTTTCTATATAAAAAAATGTCTAACTGAGGAATATAGAGCTCGCCACTTGAGTTGGTAAATGAATGCAGACGTGTTTGCACGGCTGTGTTTTTGCATCGTGCATGTACAGACGTTCCAAGTACTGAAAGAGGATGTACCTATTTTTTTTTTTCTGGGGTACTCAGTTGCGCACATTTGAAACCACAACCCAAATCACATTTTACTCCACTAACAAAGAGAAAAACAGGTAATTTGATTGTGTTTTTATTTCGGGGAGATATTTATCATTATTCCAATATCGTTCATCAGGTCCGTTTTTTTAAACAGTACGTTTATTTCGTCCAGTGAAAGAGTGTAAAGGATGAAAAGATTTCACGACCTGATTTTGACAGGAAGTGAGTGTGAGACAAAGAAGTAGGCGCTTGACTGAGCACACATTTGTGTTCAAGGTTTTTGTAATTAAATAAAATTTTAGCAAATGAACCGAGCGACAGTTTTGGACAGCGAAGATGGACCAAAATGTTGCGGATTTGCTTGAGGGTGCGTTTTCAGGTAAGAAGTCTGTTTTTGTAGCATTTGTCAAAATGATTTTATTTATTTATGATTATGCTTAAAGGGGCACGGTGGCTTAGTGGTTAGCACGTTCGCCTCACCACCGCCAGGGTCCGGTTTGGTTCCTGTCTCGGCCATGTGTGTGTGGAGTTTGCATGTTCTCCCCGTGCCTCAGGGTTTTTTTCTCCGGGTTCTCCGGTTTCCCCCGGTCCAAAAACATGCACGGTAGGTTGATTTGGCACCTTGGAAAATTGTCCCTAGTGTATGAATGTGTGTGTGATTGTGAGTGTGTGTGCCCTGCAATGGGTTGGCATTCCATCCAGGGTGTATCTTACCTTATTGCCCATAGACGCCTGAGATAGGCACAGGCTCCCCGTGACCCGAGGGAAGATCGGATATAGCGGTAGAAGATGAATGAATGAATGAATGATTATGCATAGTTTAATTGATTTTTATTCATTAATTTATGTTTTTAAAGATCTAAACAGCGTTAGGACAAACTGTAAAGGGTTCTATAAAGTCCCAATCATTGTGGAATCTGATTGTTGAAGTGCTCCAAGCTCTTATTTAAAGATTGTGTAATCTAAAAGCTGTATTTATTGTGCACGTTTGTGTCTTCTTCAGAAATTACCATTGATTTTGCACACCTTCAATCAGAAGAAGACACTCGCGCGTCTCAAACACAGCAAGTTGATAAGGATGTGGATGATCTCAGCGATGCTAGTAAATGCCGGACGTCAGAGCAAAGCTTAGTTGACACTCGTGTTTGTCAACAGAATCCAAACGAAGCGAGCTACGATAGTCAAAGTGAGAGTGACAGTGAGAGTGACAGTGAGAGTGAGTTGAGCAATTCGTTCGCCGTCCACTCCGACGCTACTTTTTGCCATGAAATAGGCAGAGAGCCGTTTCTTAACACAATGGTTACAGGAGAACAACAAACGCACTACGCAGATGGTGACTGTACTGCACAGGAAGAAAACATGCAAAGTGACTTAGCAGCAGGTGTTTCTTTGCCCAGCATGAAGGGAGATGCTAAACTGCTCACAGAGGCGGAAACATTTGTTGTAAAACATCAGCAGCAGATATCGCCTACATTATCCAGTGAGAGTCAATCACCAGAAGAGACGTCATCCGAATCGGAAGAAGACTTAGGAGAGAACTATACCACAAAAGCACAGTCTTCTCAATATGAATCTGTCATTAATGAGGACGAATCTTTTCTTGCAAATGAAGAGATGAAGGAGTTTACAGAGGAAGACCAAGAACAGATCGAGGAAAGCCTTGCAGATTATCCCTCTGACTTATCAAACAACGAAACTGAAGAGTCTGCTGAAAATGCTCCCCTCCATGATCACACCACAGGAGGCTTTGCAGAATTGTCAAACGCAGAAGAGGCAAACACAAATGATCATAATTCTGGGACGAAGGGCCTGATGATCTCAGCAGACTCTTTCCAGAGAGGAAAGCTTAATGATGAGGATGAGCAGGAATTTTTAACAAATGATGACACCGTGAATAAGAAAGATGCTGAAGATCTAAGCAATGGGAGCAATCGAGCAGACTGCATCAGTGACAGTAGTAGTAGTGATGTCTCAGACCAAGAAGAAACGACTTTTCTATCAGAGAAGCAGGAAGAGGGAAAAATGCATGTTACACACCATAACTACTCATCAGAGGACATGGATAAAAATATGGATCATATATGTCCAGATATACGAGATGAGGAATTTAACAGTCCCGAGAGACATTTTTTATTCAGTGATGTTGAGGAACGAGGTATTACAAGCACAAGCCCTATTTCACGTTATGAAGAATCCATTACACAATGCAGCACGGCGTCAATCAGATCAGGCACAGACATACACGACGCAGACGAATCATCTTCAGAGGCTTCAGAGCGGGTATTGGGTGGCGACGATGTAATAACTGAGGATTTGTGGTCAGCACTGCGGATGAATGAAGACGAGCTGTGCTTAGATGAATATGACTGGGACTTGACTGGTGACGATTCGGTGAAGATCAATTCAGGCGAAGGAGAAAATGAAGAGTACAAAGAGGATGGCCTGAATGAGTTCAACATTGATGATGATGATGATGATGATGATGAGGATGGGAATGAGCGAGACTGGGAGCAGGAGAAAACGCGGATTGAGGCGTTTTATCGATTCTACGGTGAGCAGACTGAACCCGAGGACCAAGTGGGTAAGTGCCTTTTACTGTTCTCCATTATTGCCTTCGAAAGTTAATACATTTGTTAAAGAGACTGCAAGTAGGTACGACTTTTATACTATTTTCAAATTCTCTTTAGGAAGAAACCTTAAGGTTACCTTTTGTTTGGACAACGAATCGTCTGAATACGATGATACAGATTCTGACAGGTAATCATCTCTTACTACACTGCCATATATTAGTGCACCCATTATGTGGCGAGAAATGCATGCGAAATGTTCATTCCTCAAACCAAATTCTAGTTAAAAATCCTCAGTTGTTGAATCATATTATATCCTGTTATTTGATGCGGGGGCCGTGCCTCAGGGGGATTTCTCCGGGTTCTCTGGTTTCCCCCCCCCACCCGGTCTTAAAGCATGCATGGTAGGTTGATTGGCACCTTGGGAATTTGCCTCTAGTGTATGAATGTGTGTGTGTGTGTGAATGTGAGCGTGTGCCCTGTGATGGGTTGGCATTCCATACAGGGTGTATCTTACCTTGATGCCCCACGACACCTGAGATAGGGAAGATCGGATAAAACGGTAGCAGATGAATAAATGTTATTCAGAGCCGAGTGTGTGTGCATGGAAGCATGTGTTTCTAATTGAACTACTAATTGGTGTTCAGGGTCGGTCTTTGGATTGGGTATTGACTTGCTATTTGTGGGTAGCCTTGGTAGCTAGCATATGTGGGTTCGGGTAGAAGTCATTATTGCTTTTCTTTGTTTCTCGTTGTTTTCTTTTGTTATGAATAAATGAATGTTTGGCTTGAAATTTGGTTGTGCATGAATTGTTAAAGTTAAAGGGTGAAAGGAGGGGAAAATTATTATTAAAGTCGAGAGACATCTACTTAGAACCTGGTGCTCCACCCAAAATAATATAGAGGGAAGGGGCGTTATATGTGTACAACCTTAAAAGCTTCTTTCAATGTAACCAAACAAAGAATTCCCAAAGTAGTATTATAAAAGAGACTGCATGTCACCTAATTTGTCTTGTTCCTCATCTCATAGCACTGAAGAGGAACTGGACTCGGATCGCAACATACCAGATCTCAACACACTGAAACCTGAGGTATTTAGTATGATGTCTCTAAAAACAATAGATTAAAACCGTCCCCAGTGATAACGAATTTGTTTATGTTTGTGTTGTAGTATCACAGTGAGTCAGATGACCCACTGGAGAAGCCTTACTACCCTGAAAGGTCAAAGAAGCAACCAAAGCCACCTGCGAGTACTGCAGAGAAACAGCGTCCGCAAAGGAACAAGGTAGAAGTGCAGTTGTGATCTCTTCGACTTTCAGCTAAGAATGAGAGCAATTTGAGACTTTTAGCTTCATTAGGCCTATTGTCTTTGAGGGAGAAACATATTCAGGTTTTGATTTTGTTCGAATTTTTATAATATTTAACAAATAAAAAGTGTGGCGTTAAAGGAAAGTAATACTGTAGAGCCTTACCAGTCAAAAGTATAAATAAAACTTGTATACCGCAGCAAATTGTTACATTCTAAATACTGTATTTTGTAAGTTTAGTAAGTTCTGACACATCATACATTTGTTCAAATTATAATTGTCAAGTAAACAAGTTATTTTCTGTTATCACAGCTAAAAATCCAATGGCTCAAATTATTCTCAGTTTCAAAACATATTCCCTCAGTGGTCTCTCTTTGTGTCTCACGCTTTAAACTAATGAAACCGAGAATTTCCAAACCGATTTTCAATAAACGCAACAATTTTGAAGTTTTATACATTTTTGAAGTTTTATACAATTTTGAACTTTTATACAATTTTATATTTTACAACATTATATTTGAACAATAAATATCACAAGCTTAATTACTTAATAATTACCCTCTGATGAACTATTAACACATTGGAAATTCCAAAGGCGTGGCGATGCTTATGGACTCTCAAAATAATGATTATAATAAACATTACACTTAATATAAAATGTAAACATTTTTAGTTGTAAATGTAGTAATAGAAATAAAACCAGAAACAGGCTGATACTATTTCTGTCGCATGTTTTTTTTTTAGTCCGGCTTTAATTGTGACAGACACTGAATTGTAATTCACCGATACTTCCTGATCAGTCAGAATGAATCAGATTCAACAATGAATCATATAATTCAATTGTTCACTTGTTCATCGAATTGTACGTCTATTGCAGTGTGTCGCCGTGCTGAAGTCCACCTTGGCATTCGGGCTGCTGACAGCAATAGGTATTGTTTCGTACTGGTGGGCGACAGAAAACCTGGAGTGGAGTAACGGATTTGACTCCCCAATGCTATGAAAACACAATATTATCCACAGATATTTAACCTGGTGTCCTTTCTGTGTAGGTGTTCATATTATATGTGACAAATATTATATGTGGTTTTGTTAGCGTTTCTAAAACAGGCAGCACACAAAAAACAATTATATCTGACCAACTTTATTTCCTGTAACATTGCAGCCTTCCAACATGCTCTAGAAAAAACCCTTTAAAGTACTACAAAATGAGATTATTTTTGTTGTCTAAAGTTAACAGCTCTTGGTCATGTTATTTTGCCATCAGTTTGGGCATCAAGGGAAAACAATTCTAGTTGAATGCATGAATGTTATATATATATGATATATATATATATATATATATATATATATATATATATATATATATATATATATATATATAGTATATATATATATATATATATGTGTGGTGTGTATGTATGTATATATATATATATATATATATACATACATATATATATATACATATATATTTTTTTTTTTTCAAATTGAGTCAAATTACTCTAAACATGCCATGCATTTAGTGTACTCGTTTATACTTTTAAAAAAACAAACAAACAAAAAAAACATTTGGAGGGGTCTTCATTAAAGCGTAGTGTATGAGTAGTCAGGCCATTCCAAGGGAACCGAAACCTATCACATGTAGAATTAAGCTGTGTTACTTTTCACACACCTGTACTGCAAATTCACAACAAGTGTCCATAAGTTTGAAAGCTTTGTCTTTTTAAAAGATTTACATATATGATCAAGCTAATAATGCTGCTTTTGCTTCATGTGGAATGTTGGTGTACATCACAAGCTGTCAATCAATGCATAAGACTGATAACCGTTACATTTAGCAGTTTTAACAATAAATATCACAAGCTTAATTACATAATCATTACCCTTTGATGCTTTTCACCACATTGGAAATTCCACAGGCGTGGCGGTGCTTACGGACTCTCCAACTAATGATTCTAATAAACTTTAAATTGAATGTAAAATGTAAACATTTTTTTTCAGTTGTAAAAACTTGTAAATGTATTAATAAAAATAAAGTCCATGCTAAATTTATAAATATATTGCAGATGGAGGTAAAAATGTGTAAATCGTGCTCAGAAGTGCTCTCTCTGTATCTTTGGTTGGGGTGATCTTTTTTTTTTTTCTTCTTTTTTTTTAAAGCAACAGTTTCCATTAAATATGCCGCACAAATTCATACATTGCTCTTATGTATGTTGATCATTACAGTCACTTGTGTTTTCTGTAAAAGAAATACAAATAAATGAAATAAAAGCGAAAGCAGGCGTATTATCGTTACTTATTTTTTGGGGGGGTATGTACAATTAATAAGTAAAGTGCTTCTAATATTGCCTTGGTAATAAGCATTGGTACAATATCTATACTACAGTAGTACAAACATATCACCCATGAGACTAATAACTCATGCCAATACCTGCTTACATGAGAACTCTGTTTTGTAAGTGTGCAAACAAGGCAGATGTCTTCATTTTACAGGCCACAAAGTATGTTCTTTTTGTTCAAGTTGTGCCAAAGCAGTACGATCGTTTTAAATACGATATGGCCATTCCAAATAACAAGTGTTCATTGAGTGGGTTCCAACTGAGTTACATTTTATTATTTCCTCATGCATTAATGACAATGAAAAACTCTGATCT
The DNA here is from genome assembly GCA_030449085.1 of Kryptopterus vitreolus. Taxonomy (NCBI): domain Eukaryota; kingdom Metazoa; phylum Chordata; class Actinopteri; order Siluriformes; family Siluridae; genus Kryptopterus; species Kryptopterus vitreolus. Next base: position 5,500,934 of record JACRUU010000020.1, read on the forward strand.
CGGATCGGAAGGCTTTTGTTGCTATTTGAAGGCTCTTTAAGGTATATTCTTTTACTTCAGACCTGGCCAGCCCCTGTCTCCAAATGCCACTTCTCCTGCAAACGATAAAGGTGAAGGAGCTCCAGGTGTGTAAAGCTCTGAGTCTGTGTCTGATTCCCCTTCGGCCAGGTAAGGTCTGATGCGAGAGCCGTACACAATTCTTCTTCCTCCCCCAAACAGTCCAAGATTCACTGGAGGAAGCAAATCTTCCTCCTTGGCTTGCGAGATACTGAAGCCACTGAAGGAGCGGTCTAACTCCTCATGGTCCACTGAAGGAATGGAGAGAGACGTGTCGCTGTCGATGCCCGTGTTAGGCCGCGTGCGTCTGTGTCGCCGTTGGCGTCCGCACTCTCCACTCTCGTGTGCCGGCGGGGGTGGGATGCGGTACAGAGACGCATCATCGGTACCTGGCGACGCACCGCGGCTATTATTCCAAAGCGGTACATTTAGCGGTTGCTCGTTCTGCTGGTGCCAGGATGTAGATGCTCGGCACACGCTGTTGACAGGCGTCCCAGTCGGGCTGGGTTCTGGGCTTTTCTTTTCTTCCTGCTCGTCCTGCACCTTCTCACTCTTGTCTTCTGGGCTGTGGTAAGGCGGTGCTGGATCAGCCATCTTGAAGCCCAGCAAAGCCTCGGTTTCCGAGCGCGGGATTCCCATGCGCGTGGTGTATACGTTCACCAGGAAGTCTAGCTTGCGGTCCATCACAACCACCTGCATGGCCAAAAAGAGGTGTCCTCAGCTCTTACTACACTAACATGGACACTACACTCTAGGTTCTATTACTGATATTATAAAAATGAATACGTGCAAACCGTAGAACATTACCTGTTTCTCCATCCTGACAAATCGGCCCATCATGCTGGGGTCATTTTCCTGAACGGCCTCACTCTTGGGTTTCTCTTTCTCTCCTGATGACACTCCCTTCCCAACTATCTGGTCCACCCTGACAATTCATGAAACAATCTCTTCTATCTAGAGCTACGATAATGTGCATCTTACTTACAAAAATACAATGTATATAATAAAGCCAAAGAAACAAAACGGAGGGGTCTACATATTAAACAATTAAAAGGATGCAAATGTTTAGGAATATGCACTGGAGCATGCACTGTTGGGTAGATGAAGGACAATAATGGTCCCTGGATGACTTTGCCATTTTCATTGTTTCTTTTCTTTTCTTTGTTTTTTTTTGTTTTTGAATGAGACATGAAAAATAAAGCTGCAGTGTTCAACATTATCATGCTCTCTAGGTCACACACAACACAGAACATCAAACTAAAACGATTAGTGCCACAGTCTCTGCAAGAGCAAGATCAGAGAAAGTATTAGAGCATGATCTGCATTCCAGTAGTGTTTTCTTGTGCTCTTATTGCATTGCATCGATACGAGGAGGGCTGAGATGAGATCAGTTGATAAAATACACCTTGTTGGGCATTTCTTCTTTTGCTGTCTTTAAGATTTAAGAATAACGTCAGCTATAGCTGAATTTCCCAGAAGCTAATGAAACTGGTTTTATCCCACTGGTATAGTTCATTATAGACAAAAAATAAACAGGACTCCTAAACAACATTTGGCAATTTGTAAACAATTTGATGATTATACATATTTAAAAAAAACCTGTATATAATCACCTGGTCGACATACTATAAGGTCTAAATAATGAATACATTACTCAATTTGTAACAATTAGAAGTTTATGATTTTCCTATGCAAGTATTTTCTTGGTCTATTTAGAGTTGAATGTTGACATAATTAGTTGTCTAATCAACAAATGTATGTACGTAATTGTGCCAAATCTTTACACTCAGAAAAGCAAATTACGTTCTGCTTTCCTAAATAGATCCTTTTCTATAGAAATAACCTAATACTTTTTGCATGAGTATTATAAAATTCCGTAAAGCGATATTAAGGATTGGATAACATCTGTATATCAGAAATCTATGAACGCCACAATAATTCTGTTTCCCATTTAAAGGAAAACGTGTCTCTGATGAATTTTGTCACGCTTGTGTGGTTTGTATGGTGGATGTTGTTGAGCTGGAATCTGGTTAATGATATGTGCCTTGACCAGTGCAACAGTACTGTAGATGTAAACTTTATAACCAGTTGTACCAAAAGTATTTACTTTCATTACTCAGATAGACGTATAGATACCAGGGTTTAAAAAGACTTCTGTAGAAGTTGAAGTATCAACTCAATCTTTATACTTAATCCTTTATATCAAGTAAAAGTGTAAAAGTACTGGTTTCAAAACTACATAAAGTATAAAAGGAAAAGTAATTTAAGCTCCAACCGCAATCGCTAATTTATTCATACGTCTCTCTACTAATCTACGTACTATAGCATAATTTGTGAAGGATGAAGAGAAAACACCCGCATGATAAATGAGCCAGTAGTGGAGAAATAACAACTTTTAAGAATTCATATTTTTTGAGTAACGACCCCAACACTGGTTATGTCCTTTCTGGAGCGTGTTGTGTGCAGGTGCGATGGATCGAGTACAAACCAATAATGTGTCGGAATGGTATATTTTTACACTTCTCATCCAACCACAATCTAGCGAGGTATTTGTACTTTGTTACTTGACACCTCTGTTGATAAATATTCCACCTTAAAGTTGTTTGGTGGAATAGGCGAATAAATGTTGTCTTGTTGCAAATGTTCACTCTGTCAAAGGTCACGTGGAAAACAATATTGCAATGCAGAAAGATCCACCCAGCTGAGTAGTGATGTATTAACTGTACATAATGCCAGTCATTTCACTGGCAGCACAATAATACCTAGGGAAAAAATGTCTTTAAAAAAAGAGTGCAAATGAAGAATGTTCAAAAAATATTACCTGGTACCATGCCTTATGATGCTTCATGCTTCACTGATTCTATTGTTAATGGTTGGCTTGGTTGTCCTTTTCAAATGCAAGAATGGCATGCATAAGTGTATTAGTCCCCCACTATTTAGAGTATATGCTCACTGGTGTGAGTGCATAATTATTGGACAGCATTTACATCTCTTTTTTTTTATTGCTGTTATAACAGCAATTTTACAGAATGTAGTTAAAGAGCAGGATACTGAACTGGTTTTTTCGCAATTCATTTCCGCAATGCTGTTCAATAATGGGCAAACTGGAAACTCTGTGCCTTTTGATTACGTACTTCTTATGGCGAGGGGTCGAAGGGGGTGGGGGGCCCACAATCAAATCTATCCTGCCAAAGTACATAGAGAAGAAATGGGGCAAAGCATCATGAAGCAACACATGGATACCAATCACAGTGCTCCACCAACAACCAACGACAAATAAGTGAGAATATATTCCATGCCCACATTTGTCATGACACACACACAGGCAATGGTCTCTGCTGTTGGAATATATTTTATATGTGTGGAACGATGGTTTGATTTCACAACATATATGAGTCTTATTTGAGAGAGAAAATATGAGCGGCGACTCGCATCAGAATGATGGAATGTGAGAAGAAAATAAAAAGGAAAGAATTGGAGACATGAAACTTCAATCCATTCTTGCTTAATAATTTGTTCCGAGGGTGGATGGGTGCTCGGTGATGAGCGAATGTGTTTGTGACAGCTCACTGACACTGAAGTGTACCACTGGGAGTGTTTAAATGGTAGTAAAAAAAAAAAATATATATATATATATATTAATTAATTAATTCATTCATTCATCTTCTACCGCTTTATCCGATCTTCCCTCGGGTCACGGGGAGCCTGTGCCTATCTCAGGTGTCTATGGGCATTAAGGCAGGATACACCCTGGATGGAATGCCAACCCATCGCAGGGCGCACACACACACACACACACACATTCATACACTAGGGACAATTTTCCAAGGTGCCAATCAACCTACCGTGCATGTTTTTGGACCGGGGAGGAAACCGGAGAACCCGGAGAACCCGGAGAAAAAAACCTCCTTGAGGCACGGGGAGAACATGCAAACTCCACACACACATGGCTGAGACGGGAATCGAACCCGGATCCTGGCGGTGTGAGGCGAACGTGCTAACCCCTAAGCCACCGTGCCCCTCATATATATATATATATATATATATATATATATATATATATATATATAGATATATATATATAGATATATATATATATATATATCTATATATATATATATATATATATATATATATATATATATATATATATATATATATATATATATATATTACACTGTGTAACCACCAGAGGGCACTGTGGCGGGGAATTTGAAAAACGTGATACTGTGTATAAAGAAATCTCCACTTATGCGCCCACTTGTTATGTGAAAGTAAATGCAGCTGTAGTTTGGCATTGGTCTTGCCTGGACTGCAGGTTCTTGATGCGAGACAGCATGTCCAGATGGCCTGCTGAATACTGCTCAATCACATCCATTACATCATATGGCCTCAAGCTCTCTTTAAACCTCCTCTTAGACACCAGGAAACGCATGATACTGAGAGCAACACAAGCACATCTATTCAGTTCAGAGAGCAATAGAAAGCACTAGATTTCACATCATTATATGCATTAACATAATTCTATTGTACTATCAGACATACAAGTAATACTATTTCAAGACCAACGGTTCTTGACTGATTGCAGTAAATAATAATCATGCAGGAAGACAACAGTGCTTTTGTAAAGAGCTTAAAGAAAATACACAACCCCCTAAAAGTAGTGAAAAAGCACGACCAGTTCTTCTGTTTGAATGACTGATTTCAACCAATATAAATATGAGAGTTTTTGCTTTTCGTTTTCTTAATTGCGTCTAGATATTTAAAAAAAATTAATCTATTAAAATAAACAACTGTTAGATTGAACCCTTACATTTTTTCAGTGATCAGAAATGTTTTAAATGATTAACGGGTGTTTCTTATTCAGTTACACCTTGTTAGTGTGTTTAATCCAGTAAAAACTGAATAAGTAAATGTGTATTTTTTTGGTTTCATGGTACAGCAAACGTGCTTGCCAACATGCCAGGCAGGGGATTGTATATTGCGTTGTATTGTTTAGTATACTAATTATACAAGTTTGCCAAGGTCTCACTCTTCAATGAACAAAACTATGAAAAATAGAAGCCATATGCTGTGTAACAAGTTCAAGGTGAATTAACAGAGCAGTATCATTTGCATAATACATATACAGTTTTAGAAACATGAAAAAAAAAGACAGTCAATGTGGCCATCTCCTACCAGATTGCCCTTATGGTGGCTTTCAGTGCAGGAGACAGATCTTGCATAAATTCATAGTTTCTATCATCGCCAAAGTCTTCAGGAAGACTCGCTTCTATAACACACAAATCCACAACCTCTTTTAAAATCTGGTTTCTCTTACATCCATCAGTCTTTCAACATGACGAGTGATCCATCCGGTGCTTTTTGGTTACGCAGTAATCTCAATCCTTAAAACACTTCCTTAATAACTACATTTATTGCATTATTATCTTTTCAGTGTTAGCATTTTTTTATAAAGCAGAAATGTTAGACATGCGTCATTGTTCTCCCCCTAAGGCTTAATTGCATTATTAACCATGCACAAAACACTTACCTGACACACTGAACAATAAAGCACACTGTGCACATAAAAAGACTCGCAGCAAGGCAGATTTGGACTCCAGCGGGTTTCTACGCTACTACTAGGCGGCATGTTATAGTGGTAGAAAATGTAACGAGAATATTTTATGTCATATGAATTAAGTGATAAATGTGAATCATATGAATCATATTGCATGAGTCATATGAATTATGCATCTAATTCAAATGACATAATAGTCAGTGAGTCTTCGATGAAATCACTGATTATTGCAAACAACAAATTGTGTTTCCTCTGAAAGCAGAGAGAAATCCTCATGCAGGTACAAAGCAAAGAATTATTTTTTGGTGTGTGTGGGGGGGGGGGGGGGGGGGGGGGGGGGGCTGGGGACAAAATATATTTGTTTGCAACACATTCGGTCATAAAGACACATTCATAAGAGAATGTATTGTTGCATACTACCCCAAAAAAGAGACAATCATTAAAGCAATTGATTATTAATAATTATGCAAATGTGCATATTCAGGCTTTTACTTCACATAGGCCTTTGGAAGGTTAGTGAGATGCAGGAATCAGCAGAGTTTATGACAGAGGGTGTTGCACGGAAAGCAAATCTTTTGGAGGCAAGCTGCAACTCGGTAATTAAAAAGCCATTTTTAGACATGCACACTTTTCCTTCTTCAGCTGCACCTAGCTGAGCTCGTGTTATTGTGGCTTAACACAGAAGCACAACCCTAAAAAACATGATTTGTCTTACTGATCAACCCCTCAATTGCTGCCAAAATGTGGAGAGAGAGAAATGGGAAAGAAATGGTTAAAAGTTTCAGATGAAAATGGCTTAAAGAACCACATATCAATCATAAGTTTGCAGATATTATGTGGCTAATTATTGCCTTTTATGAATGGACACATCATGGTTAAATGATGTCATGGCTTTGATGCTGAAAGTGAACATTTTGGGCCCCTTTTTCTTTTTCTTTTTTTTTTAAATCCAATCATTTTCATTCAGTCAAGTGCAGAAATCTATAAACTACCCAAAACATTAGTGTTCGAGGCAGTAAATGGCTAAAAAGCAGCTGCAGTTACTGTCTATCTATACATTATCGCTATAGAGCAAACTGCAATATCATCTTGATGCTTTCTGGACCGTATTTTTTGGATCACAGCCTAACCTGGAGAACTCTTCTTTCCGATGTCTTCATCCTGCATCTCAATCAGCACTTTTTTCAGTGAAGAGAAATGAGAAAGGAAGCGATGAGAGTGTAGACTGTAAGCAGGAAGATATGAAATATAAATTTTTTTTTTCTTTTCACAGCATGGCATGAAGATGCAAAGAAACTAGTTATTGGAGGGGAGCTATTAATCATCCTGTGAATGAAAACTGCTATGTATGTTATGGAAATAATTATGCCTCAACTCTTGAAAGAAAGAAAAAAGAAAAAAAAGGTCATTAATAAGCTATATCTAATAGCATTTTGAATATAACAGATCTGGGAAAAGGCTGTAACAGCTAGAATACAACCTATTCTTATTCAACACACATATTAAAGTCATACAGGTAGAGGTGTATGTGCATGTTTGCCTGCATAATAATAACTGTGCATATTTTATGAGAACAAAAACAATTCTGACCTTCCGGGGCCCGTCCCTCTTTCATCTTAAAGGATTGTTTGGAGCGGTTTCGATCAGTGAAGCTAAAGCTCTTGGGAACTTTGCTAGGGCTTTCTGCTGCTCCCTCGTCAGCTCCTGGTGATTTGGTGTCCTTTCCTCCTGCATTCTTAGACGGACTGGAGAATGCTTTCTCTTTAATGCTTGGCTTCCGGCTGTGGAGAAAGCATTTTCGGGGGTATACAAGTAAAACAGAAGCAAAATTATAGTCCGATTATTATGTATCGATGAGACACATGAACAATTGAAAGATATGCACATTTGTTACTGTGACAAAACATAGTTTTACATTCTTTAACTTTGTTTTACAAAGAATATTCCTAATAACGGATACATGATAGTTTTAACATATTTTAAAAATATACGTTTCAGTTTAGAAGTGTATATGTAAAGAAGTGCATGAAATTGTCAGAAATCTTTTCATTTCCTATCAATGTCAGGATTACTTGAAGATATATTAATACAATAACTGAGTATAACTTTATAAAACCGTCTTCATACAATATGAGAATAACCACACAATAACGAGTAAAAACAAAAAAGGTGCAAAGATGCTTAACATTTATGCCATGCGATCTACAGCCCCTACATGCTGCCGCAGCCATGTACAATGCAGCAGAAACGAAAGCACAAAAGATGCCGTGCACGTTAAAGCATGCTGAACGTGTTTGTATGCAGAGCATGCTGGGAGTGTGTGCTCTACTGCCTTCATTTTAGATTGAATGATAAGTCTGTGAAGAAAGAATAGGCATTATGTAAAACAAAAGGAAACAGAAATCTGTATAAATTATGTATCTAATACACTGATCAGGTTTTCGTTAAATAAATTACCATTAAAATGTATTTGTGCCAAGTACTTTCAGAAACTAAGCTGTGAGGGGGAAAAAAAGCTGTGTGCATAGCCTTAAAAGCTTCAGACGATAGCACAACAATAGTTTGATTTTTGGCTTTTAATTATTTATATAAGAAATTAATGTTGTTGTTTTTTAGGGAGGGTTGGTGTCGTTGGGGAAGAAATACAGATAAGTAGAAATGTCATTTGGACATGAAAAATACAGATGAAACTGTCATTTGTTTCAGGCCACATCTTGCAGTAGAGTGCTAGCTTATAATAAAGCTTGCTATAAGGGATAAATGGCTCCAAATGACATAGATATTATCATTATTTTGCACAGCTCTGAGCATTTTGTTTAGAGGAGAAGCAGATTCCCAATACAGGTTTTGCCTAAGGTGGGTTTGCAGGAAATGGTTAATGTTGAAACTGTTGAAAGGTCTCCTGAAATGGTGTATTTACCACACAGTGTGTGTGTATACATATATGTATATGTGTATATATAAATACATATATATATATATCATTTTCTGACAACAAGGCCATTAAACTGTATTAAAATACTTTACATTAATGTGCTTGTTTCCACAAATGGCACTTTTTTTTACATTATAATGAATAAAATTCGGAAACAGGGTCAGAAATGAGAAATTATAGACAGGGAAAAGACACAGATCCAAGTGCTGGAGAGAAATCCGGACGTGCAGATGTTAGTATCTGTGTGCTACGGTACCTATTGCTTCTCGGGCAACACCCACAGAGGGTGTCATTGTGTGAAATCTCACTACAGCAAGTGTAGTTCAGTGGGTGGTGAGAGACACAAGAGATTGTACAAAGGAATAGTCAAAAGAGTGGAGGCCATAATTAAGAGATAATTAATTGAGAAGACAAATTCCACTTTGAAAGATGAGCTGCACTTAATGTTACAGTACTGTATTTTACAGGGTACTCACTTGTCAAACATATGCAATGCTACAAGAAATTTTGGAACGTAAGTAACGTTTGTACATTTATGATAAGAGGTGCCGGAGATTATGTGTTCAATGTGTTGTACCTTGTAAATACATGAAGCAGTACTGTAAAATAAAGTGCTACTAAACCAAATCTATTCAAATTGCAAATAACAGATATCCAGAGAGAAATTCATGGACTTTGCATTCCCTTGAAGAATAATGCTGGTGCATGGAACTCCCAAAAAATCTGTGACATGAATGATTTTTGTTATGAGCGTTTTTTGGGAATTGACATTCAAACCTTTAGTTGCATAACCGACCTGGGAGAACCTTCAGGATGTGAATCCTTCCTGTAGGTAAAAACCATACAGTGACACACAGACATTTAGCATTAATGAAGTTATAGGATTAAAGGATCATCTGAAAAAACAGCAAAATCAATAACTATAAACTGATCTTTATCTTCTATAATCAAATGTATAATAGCAAGAAAAATGTGTTTCTTCAACCTGAATCCAGACTTGCCCTTCAGACTGCGCAAGAGGTCCAGCTGATTGAGAGGAGGGATCAGTCTAACGAAACAAGTTCACAAGGGTACACACTTATTAACCAAAATGTATGTCAGGTACAAATTAAATATAAATCTTAAATACCGCCAGTCAAAATGACACAAAATTGTCTTTTTTTTTTTTTAACATTTTCTTTTATTTAAATATGATATTGAATGGATTGAATAAAGAAAACAGGCTTAATCCATTAAAACTGTAGCATTTTCCTTTTTAAACTTTGTATGCTGTCAGCATTTTCTCAATGAGTTCCACTTTCTCTCGTGGATTGTAAATTTTGATCGAAACATGATTGAATATGAATTTTCAATAAATGGTAAGTGAACCTATAAATGAGTGCTGGATCCTGGAGACTGAGCTAACTCTAAAATTGAGTGATGATTAAATTCATTCAAATAATATCTTTACAGCTGCTTTGGGATTTCTTATGGCATAGCATTATCCATCCAATATAATAAGCTACACAGTAAGCACCAATCAGCTTAATGCTTGATATCTGCTATTTCTGAAAATAAAAATGCCTTTTTGATTTCTTAACAATAATAATAATAATAAGCATAATTATAATAATCAGATTACCATTGCATATTTTTTTACATTACTGTTACTAAAAGAAAAATAAATCACTGAATATTAAAAAGACTTTTCAAGAATTTTATGGTATCGTATGTCATTTATAGATAGAATTGCTGTGACGAATTCTATTTAGTACAATATGCCCACATGATGACCTTCTTGGCAGTTTGCCCGGACAAGACTAGGCTTCTATCTGTTTGAATGGGACAAAACCCATAAACATAAATCAAACCAACCGGGTGGTCATTCAGACATGGCTATTAAATTGTTGTAAGCAACATTTGGTCTTTGGTACTGATAACATCCAAAGCATGTTCAGGTTCATTACAAAAAGAGCCAAGTGTCTTGAATCTGTGAATCTAGAAACTGTAACAAGAAAACGTATATATTTCCAAAATACAAATTCCATGCTGAACATTACATGCTGCCCAATGCTGCATTCATATTTTATGAACTGGCCTCTCTATAATTCTTCTATTTCTGGCTGGTAGCACTGCTTGAGAGGATGTTAGCTGCAGCAACCAAAAGAGTCCTACAACCTGAAACAGACCTTTTTCCTTCTTATAACGATATTATGATATTATTACGTAGCATCCCGGTTTAGAAAGTGCTGTGGTTGGAAAGTGGGGATTGGATGACAGGCTTTGTACAGTTACACGCATTTTTCTTGACGTCATTGCACTGATTGAATTTGTAGAAGAAGTGCTAAATCTACTAAGGGTTCCATTTAATCAGACTGCATCTTTTTTTTTTCAATTTTCAATGTTATACTTTCTCTCTCTCTCTTTTTATAATTACTCTAAATTCTAAATTTGTACATTCCTCTCAAGACATCCATGAAACTATGAAGTTTCAATTAAGCTGAATTCAACTGTGTGTTCACTAAATATAGAGAATACAGAATATACAGAATAAATATACAGAATCTCCTCTATCTGCCTACACTAAGGCATTATAACACCTACATCACAAATTCACAGAATAAGTGCAATAGGAATCAAAGCCTTTATAAAAATAAAATGATGTGACCTGCAAGTTTTGTATTTGTACCTGGTAGAGATTGTCACTCCTGAATTGATTACTGTGGACTAAACCAGAACAGTAGTATAATCCGGTTACCCACGGTGTCTGGTACCTTTAGTTCTAATACACTGGAAGAATCAAATAAGCTCCACGCTTTATACAGTATCTGCTTGGTTTGGATCAGAGGTTATCACATATGGAATTATATCTGTAGGTCACCTTAAATGTAAGTGTAATGGTGTAGAAACTGTTTGACGGCCCTCTGTTTTACAGACCTTACATAAAGCTATATAACATACTCGGCTGTCCATGGTCCATGTTTTTATAGACTTTATAACAGATATTCCTACTTTTCAAGACAAAACAACTAATGCCTGGTAGATTGACTATCTACATATCGTCCTAAGTTTATAAAACAGCTGACAGAGTGAATAAACAAGAACTCTTAGAGAACAACTATGGCGACCACGCACATTAATGCTGTCTGCCAAGAACATGTCTTTGACTTGTCTCCTGTAAGTTTATGTTAGGCTTGTTAGTTTATGTCTGTTTGACAATCGCCTGCCCATTTGCCAGCTTTATATTTACTGATTTAGTATTTGTATTTGCCAAATGCCTGCTCTTTAGTCTGCTCATGATTAATACCCAGGCAAATTGGTTTAGATTGTTTTTCCTTATAGCATGGATTTTAGTGATATTTTTCGGATTATAATAACAGTTTCTCTATAGTGTTCGTAAACATAATACGTCATTATAGCAGCTAGGATTCATAAGAAATAAAAAAATAATGGTGCAACAGTAGTAGAAATTCATGGTACCACAAAACCAAAAAAATGTAAAAACCATCAAATCCTAAATAAAACCCATGGCCCAAATGAATATTTTAAAAGTAGAATAGGACAGTGTGTTTCTGGCAGTGAAAGCAGAGAACAGTCCATTACAGTAAAATGAAATCTAATGTAGGTATTAATGCAGAATGCACTTTATTCTTTCATAAGGCCTATTGGTTATACATTATTAGTGACAAACTGCAGATCCTATATTTATAGATGAGAGCAAAAGTATCACTGTGAGATTAATCCACATGCAAAATACCAGAAATAATAAAAGAGTGGTGAGGATAAAACATTAAGTGAGAAGGAAATAACATAAATCCACCGCAGCACCTGTACATTGGAGCAGACACCGTCTGTTCATAAAAGTCCCAGGTTGACAGCAGGTCCGTTCGAGATAGGTTTGTCGCATAAAATCTCCAAGCAGCCTAAAGACAAAGAATAAATTGTTATTCATAATATTAAATAATGGTTCGATTCCTGTCTCGGCCATGTGTCTGTGGAGTTTGCATGTTCTCCCCGTGCGTCAGGGGTTTTTTCTCCGGTTTCTCCGGTTTTCCGGTCCAAAAACATGCACGGTAGGTTGATTGGCACCTTGGAAAAGTTGAAGCAGAAGCAAGGGACAGGGAAACTAGTCAGGGCTGAAGGGAAAACGAATAGAGATCAATAAAAAGCAGTCTTACAATGGTGCTTTAGAAGGCGTTCACCTTGAAATAACACAATGACACTAAGCAGATTGTCAAAGGGGCACTGGAGTGGTTCAAACCTGAGAACCTGGCTGTGCTCAAAAGGCCTATTCAAAACACAGACTTCAATCTGTATTACAACCCTTTAGAAAGACTTTTGAAAATTGCTCTTCCCCAGTGGGATCCAACAGAGCTTAAGCAATTTACCAAGAAAAATTGGCAAAAAAAAAAATGTCTCCCGAGATGCACAGCAGATATTAGACTTTCAGTCCCACATTGTAACAGTAGAACATTTGGGAATTGTTCAAGGGTGATGAATATTTATTCCAGGCATTGTAGCATAAAGCATTAAGGGCATTCAGGCAAAACTAATGTAGTAGGAAATAGATAAGCATACACACTGTAATCTAAGAGAATAATTAAAAATGCTAATGAGGCTAACAGTCCAACTTTATTACAGACATTTCCATACATTTGATTATCGCCAATGTCTTGTATGTAGTGTATGTTTCTTTACGTATATCACATGGTTGAATGTTGGGCAAATACACGTTTTAAAATCGAAACCCAACCATAATTGAATTCTAGTAGTGGCGATGTGCAGCGATCCCTGCACAAGGCAGAAATTACAAACTGTAAAGCCCCCGATAGATTCAGTTCAGGTCTGCAGCTGTGTCCCATTTGCAGTGTGTGAGATGTGATTCACCTGAATAAGGCTTGCAGCAGGGTTCCGCCGTTTCTCGAAATGCTTCTGCCTGTGCTGCTCCTGAACCTTCAGAGCGAAGCCTGAGCCCAGAATACCCTGCAAGAGTGTGTGGTGATTGGTTAAAACAACTTTCTGTAGCAGGGAATTAATGGAATCTTTCTTAAGTGTTTAAGCCTCCAAGTTGATATTTGAAAACGATTTATTTTGCGTGGCTGTTGTGGACTTACTGCTGGCAGAGCAAAGAAAGCCACGCCAATCAAGCTGAAGGTCGCGGCGATTAGGCGTCCATTCCATGTGACAGGAAACTTGTCTCCGTATCCGATGGTGGTCAAAGTTATCTGAGTGGAAAGACGCGTTTAACGTGAAAAGCTCAATTATATCAGTGTGTTTTTGCTCAGGAAGACATTAGCTATAACGTTTATCAAATAATAATTGCGATATATTGAATTAATAGGAATTGTGACATTATGTGTGAACCTGATCACTCTCTTTTCAACAGAGAGCCGGTTTCCCATTTGCACATTAGTGGGCAATAAAATTTCTATTCAATTTAGACAGTAATGGGATAGATTTCCTCAGCTATCCTCATTCCTCGTGAGGGTCTACAATCGCATTAGGCAACACCGGTGCACTAGTGCTGGAGTGCAGGAAGACACAGAGGCCTGGGCTGTTATTGGTGTCTATGATACTTACCAGCCCCCACCAGAGAGCATCAGCGTAGGTCTCAAACATCTCGGCATTATTATCCTTTTCCACTGAGTACACCAGAAAAGAGGCCAGGATGAGGCAGAGGAAGCCTATATACCATGCAGTAATGAGCTCCTATGTGGAAAAAACAAGACACAGTACATATAATAGATCTTATAATATATAAAGTAGATTATGACATCAGAGTCTAAGCATTCCACATCTTATAGTCACAATAATTACGTAAGATTAATATGGTGTAACTCTCCTTGTAATTTAGTAAAAAAAAAAAAATATATATATATATATATATATATATATATATATATATATATATATATATATATATATATATATATAATTGTAATTGTCACAATGCTGGAAGGAGTCTCCAGTGTTGTCTTTTCAGCATGTATTACGTTTTTGGGTACCTGCCCAATTCTTTAGTTACATAGAAGTACAGATACTCATGTTTTACAATGAACTGGTAAATGTTTAAAAGTACTGATTACTACTTTTAAGTAAACAAGTAAGGGATAACTAAATCACATTATTTTCTGTCCTAAATGTCCTAATCCTGTCCTATTCTGTCCCAATGAACATGGGCATGGAGAATTAGCTAGAATTAGTTATTAGAGGTATTACATAGTGGATATTATGATTGTATACAAATAAAAGACCCTTTACAGATTGGAATAATGTATTGCTCGTCTGTACGTTAAAAAAAGTTCGCTTCGATGTTATGGCAAAATGATCTCACAAAACATGCCGGTGCACTTGTCAACCCTGGAGGATTCATTACCAGATAAATGTATCATGCCGAATTTTGGTGTTTGATTTGAGACTTGCACAGTAAAACAAATGTTTACAGATTACAAAATATTTTTTGGAGTATGTTTATTTCAAACAAAAATGTGTAAATTGCGAGTTAATAAATAAATAAGTTGTTCCTTTTGACACCCCAATTAATACAAAGTGAATTTCGAATAGATTCAAATGGTAAGACAGGTGCAAAAAATGGACAAAATTACAGTGACAATAAACAGTGACGTTCATATGCCAGAAAAATCTACTTAAGTACAGTAACAAAGTACTTCTGCCTCCAAACCACCAGAGGGCACTCTGTTTTATTTTTTGCTTCTTCTGCTGTATTCCTAATTCCCTTTTGATCTTTATATTTTTAAAAAAGCACATTGTTTCCGTGTTTGTCCCAGTTATAGAGTTTAGCTGCATGTTTATATGTTATGAGTTGTGTCTGGTTTGGATTGTTTTGTATATGGTTCTTGCCCTGTTTTTGCCTTTGACCATGACAACAATATTGTGAATAACATGTACTAATATATACTATTTAACTGGTAACCATCACACACCAAATTCACACCAACCACAAGCAGAATAAACATTTGCTTTCCACCTGCCATTAAGCAAACGTTCACTATCTTGGCGATGGCTATAAAGCCATCTTGCTTCCATGCCACATACACATACATGCAAGTACACACCTTACTATGGGCATAGACCACAGATCCCAGTAGTTTCCATGTACCAGCTCGGCGGTCCATGCGCAGCATCCTGAGGATCTGCAGGAATCGGAGACTGCGTATGGCTGAAGTGGCGAACACATTGCCCTGGGAGCCAGCAGCCAGCACAGACACAGAGGCAAACAGCACCATGATGTCTGCACAGAAGAAGACTTCGTTACTTTTCGTGCCCACACAGCCCTTCATCATTGTTTTTACTCCATTATTAAGAATCTTGTAGTGATGACAGAACCATTCATATCCAGTTGACTGTTGGTTGCCTTCTATTGGCAGCATGTCATGTCTAGTGGACACCATTAAAAAACATAGAACACCTTTGGCTAACATGTAGCCCACATGCGCTTTTCTACTGGAAAATACAGGAATCATAAGTATTCATTCATCTTCTACCGCTTTATCCGATCTTCCCTCGGGTCACGGGGAGCCTGTGCCTATCTCAGGCGTCTATGGGCATTAAGGCAGGATACACCGTGGATGGAATGCCAACCCATTGCAGGACACACACACACTCACATTCATACACTAGGGACAATTTTCCAAGGTGTTCCATGTTTTTGGACCGAGGGGAAACCGGAGAACCCGGAGAAAAAACCCCTGAGGCACGGGGAGAACATGCAAACTCCACACACACATGGCCGCAATGCCCCCGGATCATAAGTATGAATAAATAAAAACAATGTGTTTTACTGCTTTTAAGATATAAACCTGATTGTTAGCAATGTTGTAGTGGCAACCATTAGAATTTTTGAGTTTGTGTCTATTGTCTTTTTTTCAGCAGGTATGTGAACAACATTTCCCAGTCCAAAGACACAATCTCTCTCTTATCCCCATTTATTAAGATTCACCAACAGGAAACTAGTCTGCATTTGAGACCTGTCTGTGAGCGACTGCAGTCTCTTAGTGTGAGGAAATGAGACAACTCGAATTGAGCAGGCAAGTAAACAACCATTATTCTGCTGCGGTTATTATTCTACTGACATCTCCAGTGTCGGCGTTCAGAGCATGCCAAAGCGCTTTGCACTTTTATTTCCCTGAAAATGCACGCAGGGCCCATTTTTCCTGTCTCTAGAGAAAAGAGCAAAGGAAAAAAAGGATGTGTGGAGGTGGGGGACTAATGGGAAGTTGCAGACGTCTCATGCAAGAACAACTGGCCTCACCTATAACACAAAAGGGCTTGCGAGCGAATTTCAGCCTCCCTCGCCATCCTCTGTAGCGGCAGCAGCATCCGGCAGCCCAAAGCCGCACTATATACTCCACACCGAACACCACTATGGTCACGATTTCCTGGGAAGATGTGGAGACATATCACATTACCAAAAAATTCCTACAGCTCATCAGTGGCAGGCTGTAATATAGGAGCAATAGCTGAATAAAGGCCGGGGAGGATCTACATTATTGCTATGAATTATGAATGAGGCAGAAAGTGCAGTAATACCCAGACCACTAACAGCAAATTAAAAAAAAAAAATTAATCGGTCATATATTTACAGACCAAGACACAGGCTGAACAATAGTTAAATACATGTTTTGTGATCTCTTTTGTTATTTCCTATATTTGGTATCTCCATAATAGAAGATAATAGAATGAGTAATGAGTGTGTGAACTACAGTGATACATTATAACTTGAGTGTGCAGGATTGCATCATATGTATGTGAAATGATTGTTTACTTATTTACGTTTCACGTTAAACTCCATTTTATTTTTAAGTTTTACATTAAAGTACATTTTCAGTAACCAGGGATGTGTGGTATGAATGGGCTATTGCGTTTTCAAAGAAAAAGGAACCCATTTTATGCTTTAATTTGTGGTATATCTGTTATACCACAAGCTTTAATTTTTATTACTTTATTTATAAGACCTATATTTTTACAATATACTTCAACTGAGTTGACAAATCCAAAGCCGATAAATCGGTTAGCTTAAATCTTTAGCCTTTCTTAGGCGTTTTTGCTGGAGCTCTACAACCAGTACAGTGCCAGTACTGAGTCTCCAGAATCATTAAAGACCCCTGCCACTCCTCCCACAGCCTGTTTCCCCTCCTGCTGTCTGCGGAACAATTCAGGAGCATTCACACCAGGACCACCAGCTTTTTAAATAGCCTCTTCTCGCAGGCTGTAAAGATCATGAACACACTGTGCCCCTTCACAAGAAATGTCCATTATTACCAACCTCCCTTTCCAACATTTTGCTGAAAGAAAACGTGAAAATAGAAAGAACTAATCACATATTTTCCAATTCAGTTACAAATGACAAAAAAACACATATATAACACAACTGTAGGTTTCCTTTTTTCTGTTTGATGGTATTTTCAAGATAACATACCACAAATTAAGAACATCCTATAAGTGTCACATTGTTTGTTTGAAGTTGGAGTCAGAGCACAGGGTCAGTCATGATACTGCACTCCTGGAGCACAGAGGTTTAAGGGTCTTGCTCAAGAACCCAAGAGCGGTAGCATGGCAATACCCGGACTCGAACCCCCCACACTTCGGATCACCTTAACCGCTGAGCTACATCCCACAATTGTACGCAAAAAAATACATATCAAAACCGTAGATTACTACATCTTTTTCGGTTTGTCCCACAGTATTTTGATTATGCCACTGAAGAACCAATTGTCACGGTTCTCTCAGGTTCCTCTTTCCTTCCTGCCCTGTTTCCCAATCTCTCTCTCCCTAATCAGCTCCAGCTGCACCCTATAAACCCTGTTCTACCGCTCCAGGTCCGTTCTCTCTGTTCTGTTCCATTCTGTACCTTATACATAGACTTGGACCTTTCTGTATCTCTCCATCAGTGATTGTATGTAGTTTTGCTCTAACCTGTCTGTTCTCTGTTTTGTTCCAGTTCTCCGTTTCTATCTGATCCTGGTCTCGCCCCTTCCTGTGCTTTCCTTCCCTTCACATATTACAGTACTGTATATCAGATGTTATCCATCGGATCGAAGATTATGAGTCATCACTGAACTCTTCGGTAACATATAGAAAGTGAGCTATGTAAGTCTAGCCCCAATTAATTAAGTAATTACTTTTATACAATCCTTCGGTGTGTTGTTGTTACACTGTGAAGAGCAACCTTTCTAACAAAAAGACCTCGTCCTTCGCAGGATCCATGCTGTGTGATGTTCACATGCTTTATCACTAGATAGCATATCTTGTCTGTGCCCTATTAGAGTATGTTATTGTAGCTGATCATAAGAAATAGGTGTTTAAAAAATAGAGGGAAAAAGATCTAATGTCTGTTTCAGTGCAACAATATACTTACCAGAATGTACAAGGCATTCTCTGAGCTGTTTTTGAACTCTTTGATTGTAGCAAACACAGACAGGACCAGGCAGGAGAACACCAGCAGGAAGCTGAAACAGCAAAAAAAATTCAATAAGATCATAATTTAAATGAAATGTGTT
Organism: Kryptopterus vitreolus; assembly: GCA_030449085.1. Taxonomy (NCBI): domain Eukaryota; kingdom Metazoa; phylum Chordata; class Actinopteri; order Siluriformes; family Siluridae; genus Kryptopterus; species Kryptopterus vitreolus. Next base: position 5,519,985 of record JACRUU010000020.1, read on the forward strand.
TAATTTGCGCATGTTTTTTTGTTTAACATAATTCGGGTCATGAGATCAGCCACCAGTCATTCTCAGAACATTCTTTGATTCTAAATGAAGGAATAATTCAAAGTGGTTCAAACCAATTGTAAAATAAAATTTGTACAGAATTTATCTTCAGACTGGCATATTCATTCATTCATCCATTCATCTTCTACCATTTTATTTGACTTCTCTCGTGGGTCTCGGGGAACCTGTGCCTATCTCAGGCGCCTTCGGGCATCAAGGCAGGATACACCCTGTATGGCTGGCCTGGCCAACCCGTGGCTCCCGAGCCTTATGTGGCTCTTTAACTAGTTTCATGCGGCTCTTTAGGAGCTTTCACATAACATGCGTCAACGGGAATGGGATGATGTTCATGTGTACCCATGTGTATGATGTGGCTCTTTGCAGTAACACAGAAAAAAAAGTGGCTCTTAGCCTCCTACTAGTTGGCCACCCCTGCTGTATGGAATGCCAACCCATCGCACACACACTCACATTCACACTCACATTCACACACTAGGGACAATTTTCCAAGGTGCCAATCAATCTACCTCACATGTTTTCGGACCCCTGAGGCACGGGGAGAACCCCATGGTTGCCATATTTTCATTTTAAAAAGTCCAAAAAGTTGTATTTGAAATACCTCATTTTCCATTAAATATATTTACCTTTTTAGCCATACAGTGTGTATGAAGAAACTTCACCATGTTAAGACTCTGTTACAGAGACCAGTATGCAGTGTTTGTGTATAAGCTCTACTACTTATAGTAGGTGAAGGTAGGTGATATAGGAGGAAGTGTGGGATATTTTTCAGCCTGTGACATTTAAAAAGCGTCTGAGTCTCCTCCGGTGCCTCCTACTACTTACATAGTTTACTTCTCAATCTGTGTACTTCAAATACAAAAATGTGTCACATATCGCTTTACCTGCATTGAAAGTACAGTTGTCGGTTTGTATATTTTTTCTTTCTTGAACCCAAGCCAAGTGTAGGGCAGTCTCGAAATCAAAACAAATTGAAAGTGAAATAAAGCTAAGGTGGCCTTGATGCATCCAGTAGTGAGGTGTCAGATTCAGTATGTTTAAGAGCGATGACGACTCAGCAAAATCCAGACAGACTCTTTTGTCAAACATTGAGATGGAGGGAGATAGAAGGAAAGAGCTAGCGAGAGGTGCTTCTCCAGAGCATGCAGAAAGAACAAATTAAAGAATTGCAAGACGGACAAAAATGTAGTGCTGCTTAAATGTAAACTTCCGGCAGATAAAACTGCTTCGTCAAGTCAATTTATGAAAGTGCCATTTAACCAAAATTGAATTGATTTGAAATCGCAGTGGCTGTGAAAACCTTTAAAGCAGCTTTTCACAGAGAACTGAGTAACTCAATTTACAGCAGGTTCAGCTAATGAAAGCTCAATTTTCCTTCCTCGTCATAGAATATGATCTACAGTGTTGTCCAAAAAAAGTCTCCATTCAGAATGGAAATGAAAATCTATTTTTAAGCAAAAATACCGTGACCTGGTATAACATTATGAGCGATTAAGTGAATAACACTGATTATCTCCTGTACCAGGGGTACGGTGGCTTAGTGGTTAGCACGTTCGCCTCACACCTCCAAGGTCGGAGGTTCGATTCCTGTCTCGGCCATGTGTGTGTGGAGTTTGCAGGTTTTTCTCCGGGTTCTCCTTCAGGTCCAAAAATATGCACGATAGGTTGATTGGCACCTTGGAAAATTGTCCCTAGTGTATGAATGTGTGTGTGAGTGTGTTTGTGTGTGTCCTGCGATGGATTGGCATTCCATCCAGGGTGTATCCTGCCTTAATGCCCATAGACACCTGAGATAGGCACAGACTCACCGTGACCCGAGGGAAGATCGGATAAAGCAGTAGAAGATGAATGAATGAATGAATGAATCTCCTGTACCTGCTAGTCGGTGGGATGTATTAGAATAGAATAGCCTTTATTGGTTACATATACATTACAGCACAGTGAAATTGTTTTTTCGCATATACCAGCTTGTATTTGGAAGTATGGTGCCCCGGGAGCACAGAGGGTTAAGGGCTTTGCTCAAGGACCGAAGAGTGGTAGCGTGGCGATACCTCAAATCAAAACCACCAACCTTCTGATCAGTAGCAGAGCGCTTTAACCACTGAGCTACACTCAGGCAGCAAGTGAACATTTTATCCTCAAAGTAGATGTGTGATGTGCAAGAAAAATGCGTAAGCGTAAAGATAAGAGTGAGTGTGACAAGGGCTATAGAAGATTGTAATGTCTTGCAGTGGTCAGTATTCATCAGAAATGGTCCAAGGAAGGAAAACAGGGACCAACACAATATTAGGAAGGTGCTCATAATTTTATGCCTGAATGTAGTATAACTTCATTACTGAATTATAATAAACAATGTATGAAATGTTGTTTATGGATTGTTTACAGAGACACTTGTGAACACCTGATCATATGGTTCATTTTTGCATTATAACACATCGCAGTACACATTTTGCCTATATTATTATAACCTTGCATTATTCTGGAAAGATGTTCCTTTATATTTTTGTGGTTGTGTGGTCCACATGGGTGTTGCTACTGATGTACAGTAGAGTGCAGAGGAAAAGGGGGCAGTCAGATTTGCAATTCATCCCAATAATGCGCAATAAGGTTGAGCTCAGAGATCTGTAACAGGCCACTCAACCCATGTACACCATATCTTCATGGAGTGCACTTTGCATGCTGCTTTGTTTTCCTTGAACAGGTTTGGGTCTCCTGGTTCAAATCAAGGCAGGAATTGGCTTCTACTAGATACAAAGAAACCTTATTCACTTGTGTGCCTGCAACATTGTGGTTGGAGTTGGAGGGAAAAACCACAAATGGCTGTAAATGTCAGGTGTCCTAATACTTTTGTCCACATATTGTAGGTTAGACTTCTTCACAGGTTTATGTGTACTTATGGTTAACCCTATCCTCAGCTCATAATGTAATTTTACTCCTATTGTATTTTCTGCCAGGGCAGATATTGTATTGATTCTACAATCTTTAGCCTTGGGTTTGTGCATATCTGCACTTTCTAACCAAAGCACTGTGCAGCTGCTGTCTCGTACATCTCCATCTGTTTACTGCAGTATTTAGCCTTGTAAATAAGATTGTAATAACATTCAAGAGAACCCAAAACACATAGCTTTGCTATCTCACATGCTGCCGTTTCATGTGGACCGGTAAGACTTCAGGTAACAGGCAATGGGAAAGGAAAAACAATATTACTGACCCGTAAAATCTCCTCTCTCATAAAGACTCACTATCATGAAGAATGCTTTTAAATGATTGAAAACATGTCAGAATGATAGCACCGTCCCTCCTCCTCCTCTCCAATTCAGTGGAATCAATGAATCAGAATGAATCAACTTTACAAAAGAAACCAGAAGCAGTGATTAAGCAACAGGCATGGGATATTTAGATCGAGACAATGACAAAGTTGATGAAATGCGGAGATTCAGAATTCCATTTCAAATGAAATAACTTCCTAATCTTCTGTGTGTGAGCGATAGAGAGATGTATGAGTGTGTGTGAGATCAGAGGAGAATGAGAAGCTGACGCCTGCCTCCTGATGTGATGCACTAATATTACGTTTCTCAGAAAGTGTTCTGAATCTGAATTTGAGGCTTTATAAGCTCTTTAAAGCTGTCTAGACTACAGCAAAACTGCAAAAAGGTGAAGTATTGGTTAGAAAACAGGCCTGAAGCAAAGTTTTTATTTGACAAATTTAACTCTAGTTCATTCATTCATTCATTCATTTTCTACCGCTTTATCTGATCTTCCCTCGGGTCACGGGGAGTCTGTGCCTTAGGCGTCTATGGGCATTATGACCATCCACCCTGGATGGAATGCCAACCCATCGCAGGGCACACACACACATTCACACACACATTCATACACTAGGGCGTAATTTTCCAAGATGCCAGTCAACCTACCGTGCATGTTTTTGGACAGGGAGGAAACCGGAGAACCCAGAGAAAACCCCCTGAGGCACGGGGAGAACATGCAAACTCCACACACACATACCGAGACGGGAATCGAACCCGGATCCTGGCGGTGTGAGGCGAACGTGCTAACCACTACGCCACCGTGCCCCTTACTCTAGTTCATCCAAGACAATATATTAAGAAGTCTGTTTTTCTGTTTTTTTTTTGTTTTTTTTTTACAATGTACAGCTATTATTGTTTAAATTGTTTAACTTCAGGGTTACTAACATACTAACACACTGTTTCCCACAATACGTTTTATGTATATTAAATATGTATATATTTTGGCCTGTACTTGTGACGTGCAAGTAGGATCCAATACATAGCCATAATCATCGTAATCATCAAAAACTGTGACCAATAACACCTAGCAATGTGTCAAAAAATTATATAGATGGTCATTATATGCAGTATAAAATTGCAGGGGAAAAAAATAAGCGCACATGAATTAGGATGATTTATACAAGTGCTTTTAAAAGATCTTTTCATAAACGAAATCAGTGTGCTAGTGCGAATCCGAATCCAAAAGTAAATAAATAAGACAATATTTGCAAGCGCAAAGTTAGTGTGGGCACATCAGCTTTTCCATTCGGCTGGTCAGGGAAAATTTATTCCCCAATTACAGAGGGAGCCTAACTTTATTTATGGTCAAAGAGTTCAATTCTATTACATTGGTAGATTGGCTCGTTTTTTGGCTTACAAGCATCAATGTTTCAAATGCAGACACCTACCATACTGCAAAGAACCATACTGCATTCTGGGTTAGTAAGTGATTTTAAAGTCTTTACCTAAGATTGGCAACAGGTGCAAAAAATAATGGAAGACACAATGGAGTTGCGTAAAGAAACTCCTTGCTTGGTAGAGAGGTGTTTTAAATTTGTTACATACAATGCAGAACACATCATAATGAAATCCAATAATTAAATAATAATGAATAATAATTACATTTAAAGAGTATTATCTAAGGGGCTAGTATTATCTCCAGGGTCCGGGTTCAATTCCCGTCTCGGCCATGTGTGTGTGGAGTTTGCATGTTCTCCCAGTGCCTCAGGGGGTTTTTCTCCGGGTTCTCCGGTTTCCCCCCGGTCCAAAAACGTGCACGGTAGGTTGATTAGCACCTTGGAAAGTTGTCCCTAGTGTGTGAATGTGTGTAAATGTGAGTGTGAATGTGTGTGTGTGTGTGTGTGACCTGTGATGGGTTGGCATTCCATCCAGGGTGTGTCCTGCCTTAATGCCCTTAGAGGCCTGAGATAGGTACAGGCTCCCCGTGACCCGAGGGAAGATCGGATATAGCAGTAGAAGATGAATGAATGAATGAATATCCTAAGTAGCTTCCGTATTGGAAAGTTACATCCCATATTGAGAACTGCTACAATTATGTGCATGACGTTATCTCTCCAGAAGGAAAAAAAAAGCTGTACATATTTAAAAAAGGAAAGTCGAAATGATGAGAGCTACCAGAAAGTGACCTGTAAATGACTGACCATGTAGACGACACGGGCAAAGTACAATAAGGCAGAATGTATGCTTCTTTAAAGGGATAAACTGAGCAGACTCCGCAGAGACTAAAGGACAACGTTTCCTCCCTGTGAGACTCTGAGTGACAGCTCTCACACAGGGAAATTAAGTGAAAGAACCTTTACTGACCATGTGTACAAATGTATAAAGAAAATAAAAATGAGTTTTCCTCCATCATGTGATGAAGCAACCAACAAAGCTCTGGGTTTAGGAGTATAAAAAAAAGAACTGCATTCGTCGTCTACAGCGCTCAGCAATTTTGGGTCAAGCATCTACCAACCTGCAAGCACATCCTGATTTAGCAATTTTATTCCACTCTCGCTTTCTGAAATGCTCCAGATTGATTAATCGTAAGAGGATCTCCTGTGCACAGCACTCTTCAGGTCATTCCACAGGTTTTTAACAGAATTTAGATCTGAGGTTTTCACGTCTGCATTCCAAAATGCTGGCCTATATCTTCTGAAGCAATTTTTTTTTATATTGGATTTGTGCTAGAAAGTGAAATTTTCAACACTTTGGTCCAAAATAGACCAGCATTTCTCTATCCTGGGTAGATGAAAAGCAGCATTATAGCATGATGCTGCCACCACCAGGCTTAATCCTTATGTGTGGGGTTCTTTGTGTGATAAACTTGGTTTATGTCAAACAGATTGTTTCAAAATAAGACTAAATTTGTTCTTTTTTTCATGAGTAAGTGCTTTTGTCTAGTCACTTGACATATAAAGAATACTGTTACTTGCAAGGAATGATTAGCAATTGCCAAATATTCCTCATTTAATGTTGTTATAGGCCATTTCACATAATATCATTGTGCTGGCCCAGAAGGATCAGTTCACTGAGGAAAGATGTAACTTTTGTATGCTCATTGTTACTGGTTAAGTCTAAGCCCAGTCACATAGAGCATTGTATAGCCCTTCTAGAAGTCACTGAGAAACTACATGCTACCATATCATAGTACTATATATGATATACCTAAAGACCCTGTTGGTTACCCTCAGGAGTCTTGGTGTCTGTGGAGCAGCATGGACGTGGTTTCCTTCCTATTTAAAGGTCGCTCATACCAGATAACATGGAGGATATGTACAGTACATCTGCCCCAGCAGACTCGCCACTGGTGTCCCACAAGGCTCAGTACTTGGTCCTCTTCTTTTCTTATCTTATACTCACTCCCTTGATGAAGTCATCTCCTCTCATGGATTTGACACCACTATTATGCGGAAAACACTCCCATGATCTTTTCCTTCCCTCCATCCGATACCACAACCTCTTGCCTATAAGACACATCTTCATGGACGAGCGATCATCATTTGAAGCTCAACCCCCGAAGAAAACCGAACTGCTTGTGATCCCAGGTGATTCATCGCCAGGTCAGGATCTCAGCATAACCCAAGGCTTGTCTCTGTTCTGGCACCGAGGTGGTGAAATGAATTTCCCCTAAATGTCAAAACAGCAGAGCCACTGGCTCTCTCATCTCAGCAATGACAAAAGACCTATCTCTTCCAGAAACAAATGAACTAGCACATCTTCCTTCCTATTTCGATTTAACCAATGTTCATTTATTCAAAGATGGAGATTTAAGCACTTTTTATACGTCGTTCTGGATAAGGACTAAATGCTGTAAATGTAATGTAAATATAAGAGTGTCACTTATTCTTTTAATAATATTTTCTGGTTGCTTTATCACATTAAAGTTGGAAAAAGATTTCAAATCTTAAGTTATATTTTCAAAAAAAAAAACAAAAAAACCAAGACAGTGGTTACTTTCCATATTCACTGCATCTGCACACCAGATGACAAGCATAAATTAAGATCGGAATAAGATCATGACCTTGTATAACAAATATGTACTGTTTGTTATGTTTAAGGTATTGGCTTTGTTTGTTGTTAGCAGAGAAGATGAGATCGCATAGATATGGTCTATCAGGCTTGATGGCAGCAAACACACATTTGGGATATAAAAGGAATCTGCATTGACTCAGCAGCAAATAATGACTAATTGATTTGTCTCATTTAACTCAGTCAGCAAGTGTCTTACGGATTTTCCAGTAAATGATGTATCATGCTGGTTACAACATTCTGACAGAACTATTCATTCTCTCGAGATTAGAAGAAATCTTTCAGGGACTTTTTCAAGGCTATGTAGCCGTATTCACACGAATCAGTCAAAGACAAAAACGCTCTGTCAAAAGGAAACTTCGGGAGAAAGCACCACAGCAGCTCTTCCTTCAGCCTTATCCGACAATTAAATAGGACAGTACAGTGAGCAGAGAGCTTTCACCACAGTGGAGGAAGGTAGCAAAAATTTAGCCTTCGAACCGCAAGACACTGTAGTCAGCATACTCTATTTTTCCCAAAAGAAAAAACAAAACAAAACAAAAAACAAAGAAGAGGCTGTAAAATGTGGCTTGGTGAGTTTATAAATAATAAATCAAACCCAAACGAGCCGACGTTAGACAGCCGTAACTTCCTGTGCGTTATAAACATAAAGGTTAGAGTGCACAGGAAAAGCTAAAATGGAAATCTAAAATGGCTTCACGCATATTATAGGGTTTAGATTTCAGCTCTGCTTCACATTCCCGAACCATTTCAGACTGGCGAAATCAGATGATTGCCTTAATGTACTGTGGAGACTCCTGATGATGTGTTTCAATTACTTTTGCCTTCAGTGGCTTTAGATTAGCCTGAGCTCTGCTTAAAGAGAACCGCTACTGTTGTTGCTATGAGAAATAAGAATCTGCCTGTCATGAGGTAAAGAAAACTTTTTTTTTTTTATATCCACAGACAGTTCTTGTTCTCTACTGTATTAGACTTCCTATTTTTCAATACATTCTTTATATGCCAACTTTTTGAGGCAAATCTAAACTAGTCTTTCTCCATATGAATGATGCCTTACAGAGGGACTCATATTGATGGCCCCGAACTCCAAGCTACAGTACTCGGCAATAACGATCATCTCCTGAGACATGAAATTGAAATAAAACAGACATTTGTAAATATCATACCTGTACATTCTCTACATATTCCTACAATGTTATACAATGCATTATTATTTATTTTCCATCTTGTTATATTATTAGATCTCATCTGTATCTGTGTCCGGGTTCGATTCCCGTTTCGGCCATGTGTGTGTGGAGTTTGCATGTTCTCCCCGTGCCTCAGGATTTTTTCCCCCGGGTTCTCCGGTTTCCTCCTGGTCCAAAAACATGCACGGTAGGTTGATTGGCACCTTGGAAAATTGTCCCTAGTGTATGAATGTGCGTGTGAATGTGAGTGTGTGTGTGTGTGTGTGCTCTGCGATGGGTTGGCATTCCATCCAGGATGTATCCTGCCTTAATGCCCATAGACGCCTGAGGCTCCCCGTGACCCGAGAGAAGATCGGATATAGCGGTAGAAGATGAATGAATGAATGTATCTGTACTTTTTTCCACACTGGAAGCTCTTGTCGCCAAGTCAAATTCCTTGTAAACGTACATGATAATAAAGCTATTTCTGATTCTGATTCTAGGAGCATGACAATGTGCATTACTAAATATTGCATGGATAGTGTAAAAGCAAAGATGGTTTAACAACAGGTACATATATTTAGGCTATATGTAATCCACATTTTGATATTCTAGTGCAATCATATTATCTAAGGCACTCAGGGACCTCATTCAATAGTTTACCCGTATTTTGTAATGATGCATGCATGCAACCGATATGATCTGAGTGGCTGACTGTTATAACCAGTTAAGCTCTTCACTATTCTGTGCATGCAAAGTGCAATCATTGCAATTATTCTCTCAATAATTGCATTTGAGCTGGTGAGGAGAATGGTAGGGTTTCTACAGCAGGTATCTGCACTGCACCGACTCAAGTCTCTCTCTCTCTCTCTCCCTCTCTCTCTCTCTCTTTCTTGTAGATGCGCGTGCGGGAGCTGACCGGTGCTGAATGCAAGCGGTCACGCGCATCTCACGCTTTCTTTGTACACCACAAGGAAAAAGAAGGGGAAAAAAGCCAACCCGTCTGCATAAAAGGTGTGTCTCTATCTCTGATCACACACTTCCTTAGATCTACAACAACAACAACAACAACAAAAAACACACACCAATATGCATATCGGTTTCATAAAAAACAAACAAAAAAAATGATATATATAATATATATATATATATATATATATATATATATATATATATATATATATATATATATATATATATATATATATATATATATATAATCAACTCTTGTGAATACTACAGCTTTCAGGTATGTTTGGAGAACTATCCGATCATGCGCGTGCAGATGCCCCAAGAGGGAAAACCCTACTGTTTACATGAGGGAATGCCGGGAAAGCGCGTTCTGCGGCAAAACGTGCAGATGTTGCGAAACTTTTCTCTCTCTCTCTCTCTCTCTCTCTCTCTCTCTCTCTCTTTTACTCACACGTAAGCGTGGTACACGAACGCCCAGCCACGCGGTCTTTCCAGCGCGTTGTAGAGGAAATTCTGCAGTCTCCGGTAACCCGCGCTGCGTCGGTGAGTTCCACGCGCGCCACCCAGGCTCGAACGCGCCCTGTACAGCCCCATCCTGCCGCTGGAGCTCCGGAGCGCGCTCTCATCGTTGCCGATCAGCAGAGCGCCGTCCCGACTCGTCTCCGCGCCGCTGGCGTCCACTCCCACGAAACCCACCTTGGGCTTCTTCTTCTCCTGCGACGGAGAGCGAGAGACGTCCCCGTTAGCCGATTTCTTCGCCATTGTCAGGCTGCCTCAGAGAGCCACGCTGTCAGACTGGGAAAGCGAGCATCGTCCGAATGGGTGTGTGTGTGTGTGTGTGTGTGTGTGTGTGTTCAGAGATCCCCCCACACTGGAAAAAAGCCAGTGGAGTGAAACTGCAGTGCTGTCCTGCTCTATCTCTCTTTCCTTTGCTGTCTGAGAAGAAGTTCCGTCTGGCACTTATGGTTTTTTAGGGAGTTGTTATAATGAATGAAGTCGAAATGCGTTAAGGGGCGTGGGGTTGGGGCGTAGTGGACGAGGAGGAGAGGGTGTGTGTGTGTGTGTGTGTGTGTGTGTGTGTGTGTGTGTGTGTGGGTGGGGGGGGGGTCTGGGGATTAACCCCGCCTCTTACCCGACATAAACCAATCATAGGAGTTGATTCGTGCCGAATTTTTTAGTAAGTATCAAATTGAATCTATTTAAATCACCATTTTAAAATATATCCATCTAATCCTAATGGCAATTAGACATTATAACACATGGAATAAAATGTGGTTTAGATCAAAGTCAGGTCCAGCTTTTGATACTGACCACTGCACATTTAGAACATTTGGCAGACACACTCTTTATCCAGAGTGAACAGTTGAAGTTTAAGGGCCTTGCTTAAGGGCCCAATAGTGGTGGTGGGATTTGACTCTGTGATCTTCCAGTCCCGAGCCCGATGCCTTAACCACTGAGCCATCAAATCCCACAAGAACACGCCCACAGGACCTGCAGTTTTGGAGTTGCTCTGATCCGGTCGACTAGAATTCACCGTTGTCACACTTGATCAAATCCTGAACCAATTTTTCCTGCTTTAATATATACAATTTGAGGTGCAATGATGAAGTGTTTTTCATTTCACTAGTCATAATGTTATAATGTCATAATGTTTTGTCTGGTTGGTGTATAACGAGAATGTTAGACAACTCAACACAATGCTGACTCAGGGTGAGCTTTGTTTATAGGCACGTTAAAAAAACTACAGTTAAAGCAAGTGCAGGAAATTGGCACAGGCGATAGTGGTCAGTTTTATTTAAAAAAAAAAAAAAGGACACCTTGAAGACCATAATAAGTTGTAATAAATTACAGCTTTTCATACTTTTTGTGCTGCCCAGCAGTAAGTGATCCACTGGAACCTGTCCACTGTTTATTGGTCTTCCTCTAGACTTGCACCTAAGAACTCCTGCTGAAAATCAGAAAGACTGCCTTAGGATCATCCCAGACCATACATTATGTGCTTTATGTTACCGAATGTCTTTACAACTGTCTCAATTCCACATATTGGGAATTGTTAAGCTTATGACATTTGAGGACCACTCAAACAGATAAATAACTTATTATAAGATAATTCATTTATAAATATAATATTGCTGGTTCTATTAATAAATAATAATTTTCATCATTGTAGCTAAATAATAATAAAAAAAAGAATAATCACAAGGGGCACAATGGTTTAATGGGTTAGCATGTTCGCCTCACACCTCCAGGGTTGCGGGTTCGATTCCTACCTCCGCCATGTGTGGGTTTGCTTCCGTCCAAAATGCACGGTAGGTTGATTGGCACCTTGAAATACCCGAGGGAAGATCAGATAAAGTGGTATAAGATGAATGAATGAATGAATAATAATCACAAACCCATGACCATTGTGAACAACTTGCCAAGAGTATAGAATGAAAATGAAAACATTAGCAGTCCTTGGGAAGTCTGGAAAATGATTAACTGCATATCAGTCTGTAGCATATAAAAGCCACGCACATTTTTTATACAGAAACCAACACTTTGTCTAATCACTAATCACACTGGATTGTATGTTTCTAGCTCTGTCGTTAAAAATCTGCATTAAATGTCTACATCTGCATAAAATCTGCATAGAATGCTTGCAAAGACATGATCACACCCACTCTACAAAAATGAACTGCTTGTGAAAAACACCACGAGCCCCCCCCCCCCCCCCCCCCCCCCCCCCCCCCCCCCCCCCCCCCACACACACAATCTGAATGCGCTAGGCAGAACTGGCTTTCGGCAATCTCTCTTTAAGGCGGAACCTCACTAACCCAGAATATAGCAGTGATACATTATGTGTATGGAAATCAAATCACATTAAAAAGGAGGGAAATGAGTTCTGCTTCCTGATGGTGTAGTCAGGAAAGGAAAAGTACATGCACTGAAAACTACATACAGTGTTATTTCCCTTTTACAACCCAATAACGAATGCATTGTGGGGGGAAAAAGAACATTAAACTGGAGAATATTTTTCAATAGGAGCTAATAAACCTGGAACAATAACATCCAACAAGGTCGTGTAATGATGTAAGGTGTAGTGTAATCAATAAACAACCCTGCCGTTACACCATCTGCCAATGCTCTCTTCTTACTGTCAGGATACAGAGAGCTAATGACCTTTCTTACACACATCTATACTTGGTCTTATGCTGCATGCAATGTCATAGATTCTGACTGTGGGGTCATCAGTGTCCGCACTCGACCTTTAGCCACCGCAGTTGTGGAAAGCCACATGTGTGGTGCCAAAGGATTGAGTGCAGACACTTTTAACTCCATAGTCAGAACCCATGATTATTGTTTTGTTGTTTTGCCATTGTGTATTTGCTCCCTCTGTGGTCTTGGGTATTGTTATGTATTGCTCTATTTTCTAGGAGATACAATTTTTGTTCTGGTGTATATTTACAGGCTGATAAATAGATAAATAACAATGACATATTGATTTGATTGAGTGGGATACATTGGCGATATGGAAGCAATTTTGCATGTAGCATGGTGCATTTTGCATTAGCAACAGTCCCTGCAGTCTACAGAAGGTTATTCCGTGTGTAAAATGTCTGTTCATAAGGAAAGTAAACCTTTAAAACATGTGAACATGAAGATATACAAACATATGATATCTGGCATATTTGAAACCTTACTTATAATGGAGCACATGAGCTCATGAATATAAAGACTCTGATAAGTTTTACTGTATTTCATATGTATGAATCTGTCCAGGATAACGCCTGGCTAGAAAGTTACAGATTCGTTAATGTGTTTACACCACAACAACAACATTGCAATGACATTTCTTTGGACTCCACTTCTTTGGACTTTAAATACAATAATGTTAGAGCCTAACACTGGGCCATTTAACTGCTAGATTTACAGTATATGTACCTGTTGAGATAGAAATATTTACCAAGGCACCATTAATACCTAATACTTGAATATCGTTCATCGTGTGATATCTCCTAACCGTCCTCATATCTACCGATTGTCTTCATCATTCTGTCTCCTCTCCACCAGTAAGCTGGTGTGTGTGGTGGGCGTTCTGGCACACTATGGCTGCCGTCACATTATCCGGTGGGTGCTACACCCCAATGATGGTGAGGAGGTCCCCCTCTCATATGTAGCGCTTTTCTGGAGTGTCCAGAAAAGCGCTACATAAATGTAATGTATTATTATTATTATTATTATTATTATTATTATTATTATATTCACCAGTGACCAGAACAAATCATTTAATGGGGATATGCAAAAGGCAGTACGTGTACATCTGTCTGACCCAAGAACCTCGAAAATATTTAAGTGCATTTTTTTTTTACTTTTACAACATATTATTATATTAATATTAATATATTATTGTTTAGATTCCCCGGTAGAGTTGAAGATTGCACCAGGAGAGGGCACATATACAGTACTTCCCTAAGTGGCCATCCTTCACCTACGTCAGTGGTGGTCATCTTGGCGACATTAAGTGCTGACTGCTGTTCCTCGTTTTATTATTAGTACATCTTGTTTCAGCTTTCCACCTCAATCTTGACACTTTTCTCTCTCGGCAAATTCTCCAATCGAATGTGTAATAAAAAACGACGTGTAAAGGCTTCGCTTTTCCAATTCCAACAGTGCTGGATTTGTTGAGGATTTGATCAATTCTCCTTGTTTTGTTCGAAAAATGGCTGTCTTTTATAACGACACCTGGATCAATTTGCAACCGAATATTTTTGCATTCATTTGATATCCTTTCATCTAATATCTTCTGATCTCTCTGATTATCACATGGTCTCATGGTTTATTATGCCTCACAGACCACATATTTTTTTGTATAGGACTGAGTACCGTAAATTCTGGACTATAAGCCGCTACTTTTTTCCTAGGTTTTGAACCATGCGGCTAATAATAAGGTGCGGCTATTCTGCAGATTTTTTCCCGACCGCTAGGGGCTCTAACCGGAATTAGAATCAAAACTAACACAAAATAAATGCAAAGAAGAAGAATGCGCTAGTTCCTCTTTAGCAGATATAAGTGGGTAGAAGCGGATAGAAGGAGGACAAACTCTATCTTTACAAGGTTAAGGTGACGTCATTTCACACACAGGAGAAATGAAGATAAATACTGTAAATAGCGCTTATTTTCTCTTGCTTCTGTCCCGTTTTAATCAGCAAAGTTGCTACTCTGTGCTCTCTCTCCTCCCCTGCTCTTTCCCCCCAACCCCCCCCCCCCCACACACACACACACACACACACACACACAAATCACAGCACAAATCAGCCAAAGTTGTTCTTGATTTTCCCTCTCCCGATATAAGCCCGGTTCACTCTACAATCCCCGTCCGGGCTCGTAGCACATACCTAGTGTCGCGGACACGGACGCTCGATATATGTTTATGCCTAACCTTTGTCTGTTCCCGATTTTTTTTTTTTTTCTCTTCCCGGACTCCTGCTCTCCGGTACTCCTGGTACCACGGCGCGCAGAGCGCAAGGCTCCCTAGCCTGTCTGGCCGCTCCGTATGAGCGGCGTCTCCTGAGTTCTTTATTCTAATAAATCCTGTTTTGTATGAATTCCGGATCTCCGCGTCTCTGTGCAGCGTCCACCGTTACACCTTGTTAAAATACAGGTTAGGAAAGGATCTATTTAGGTACATACATGTACATTTACAATTCAAAAGTGGATGCGTCTTGTATGCAGGTGCGGCTTATTTATGATTTTTTTGGGGTTGTTTTTTCAAATAGAGCGGATGCGGCTTATATGCAGGTGCGCTTTATAGTCCAGAATTTACGGTACTATTAATTCATCTTCTACCGCTTTATCCGATCTTGCCTCAGGTCACGGGGAGTCGTGCCTATCTCAGGCGCCTATGAGCATTAAAGCAGGATACACCCTGGATGGAATGTCAACCCATCACAGGACACACACACACACACATATTCATGCACTATGGACAATTTTCCAAGGTGCCAATCAACCTACCGTGGATGTTTTTGGACCGGGGGGAAGCCAGAGAACCCCTGAGGCACGGGGAGAACATGCAAACCACACACACATGTCCGAGATGGGAATCGAACCTGTATCCTGGCGTTGTGAGGCGAATGTGCTAACCACTAAGCCACCGTGCCCCTTGTGTAACATTTATTAAAAAAATAATGATGATCTCTGATGATATCACTGTGCTATACTTTCTCTGGAAAGCAGCAGATTGAATCATAGTATCCAGACTCAAGAAGGAAATAGCATTAGCTCAGAATATAACTTAGATATTTTAACATCATGAACACAATTACATATAAACGAATAATAAAACAACAGGCATGTTATAATGGCATGTTATAAGATGGACGAGCTGCACCTGTGTAGGAGTAAAAGCAGGACTTACCAGAAGGATAAAATGGAACAGGGTGATATAATGTTTCCTTTTTTAGCAGGAAACGATATAAGGTTATGTATCTACCTCCAGCAACAACGACTTACGCAGTACCTATAAAATATATAAGGTTGACGCTTACAGTAGCATGCTGTGGGAGTTGTGTGTACCACATACCACAGGAAAGGCTTATCAGCAAAGGGCTTGTGATAAGTCTGCTGAAAAGCTACTGGCCAAGCGCTGTATCGACTGTCACTGAACTATTTTAATGTTAATTAACGGGGCTTAAGTCAGCACTGATGACTTTGCAGTTGTTTAGCAACAGTTTTAATGTTCCACCCTCACGGACCTCCCGCATCACTTGCCAGGCTAATTTTAAAAAATGCACTGTCAAGTTTCCAGGGACGAAATTACGGGATGACTCGGGGAGCTTATAGAAGCATGATATTCAATTTGATCTGGAACACGTGAAATCCATTATTGTATTACATGTTCAATTAGAAAGGGGTTCAGTTACATTCTATTCAGATTGTAGGTTAATAAAATAAAATAAGAAGAATAAAATAGGCTGTTTGCAAAGAAAGCAGAGGAGGTGTGTGTGTGTGTGGGGGGGGGGGGGGTGCCTGAACTCGGAGCTATATAAAACTGTCGGTTTATGATAGAACAATAGAAAACCAAGAACAATACAACCTAGAAACACAGTTATGAGTCTGTAAGATTGTCGTGTACGTGTGTGTGTATGTGTGTGTGTGTGTGTGTGTGTGTGCGCCTCGAAGACACCATGGTGCAACAAAAATGCAGAGTGTTGAGACCTTCACATCTTCATAAATTATTCCTACAGCATGTTAAGCTGGACCTAGCAATCAATCCATTTACTGATGCATAGCTTATAACACATAACTAATGATAATGGTACAGCACCTTTTTTTTTTTTTTTAAACTGCACTGCTGTTACACCCCGTAGATTACACAATGACAGGAAGGGCATGATTAAATTCATAACAGTGGTCTTGTTATCATGTTATGCACCATGTTACTCGCGAAGAGTGGCAGAGGATTGAATATCTTAATATACAGCTGATGTGAATTTTCCTTAAAAAAAAGGTTGCTTTTACCCAGTTTAAAACAATGTAATAAGCGTGAAAACACTTTGAACACAATGAAGCTGCTGCACATTTGTTTATAAATGATTAACAGCTCTGAATTATAGATGAGGTGAGAGGAACTTTACTGTCCTTGGGTGTTTAGTTAACGAGTGCAGTAAATCACTGGTGTCACTCAGACAGGGAAAAATACTGCAAATGATATGTACACAATAAGTAAATATTATTAGCAGACGCGTATATAATAAGGGTATAAAAAAATCAGAAGAGTTAAGGCTCACAAGCCAGAGCAAGCTGACGATTGAGGAATAAGAAGCTCTTGTAAACATAAATAAATACATAAATGAAAATGAATGAGCAAGAAATGGGCACGGTGACTTAGTGGTTAGCACGTTCGCCTCACACCTGCAGGGTCCGCGTTCGATTCCCGTCTTGGTTTCACGCACATTGGTGTGGAGTTTGCATGTTCTCCCCGTGCCTCAGGTGGTTTTTCTCCGGATTCTCCGGTTTCCTCCCGGTCCAAAAACATGCATGGTAGGTTGATTGGCACCTTGGAAAATTGTCCTCTAGTGTATGAATGTATGAATGTGTGTGTGATTGTGAGTGTGTGTGTGCCCTGCGATGGGTTGGCATTCCATCCAGGGTGTATCCTGCCTTAATGCCCATAGATGACTGAGATAGGCACAGACTCCCCGTGACCCGAGGGAAGATCGGATAAAGCGGCAGAAGATGAATGAATGAATGAATAAGCAAGAGATTTGCAACTTTTCCAATCATGACCGTAATAATAATCTTTGTAAATGGGTAAAAAAAAGGTATTTAAGCTCACATTCTAACAAAGCTACAAACCTTACTGCTTGTTATTTAATTGCCTGACAGCTGGGAATTTGGGGCAATCAACAAAAAATGGGAATTTGTGATTTTTCTGTAAACCCTTCCCCCCAAGCCTTTAAACTCTACAACCCCCCATGGAATAATTTAACCGTTGTAAATGAATATTCAGTAATATGTTAAGTATATTCAGCCATTGTTTAGCATACTCCTTATTTTACCCTGACAGAGTTGCTCTACACTGTTTCTGTAATACAGTAATTGTTGTATTATGGTGTTCTATACTCTCGCTCATCGATCCTTTTAATGGAGAAGATTTTGACAGTGGAAACCATTCGGTTAAAAGTCGGGATGCACCGAATTTTCGACCAGCGAAAAATGGCTAAAAAAAAAAAGGTTACGTCAGAAGTAACATAACATGAAAATACACTGGTAAAGTAACAGCTACTTGGAAAATACACTCAAGTACAACAATTGAGTAAAAATACTTCCAAACATTAATCACACTAGAGATGCAACAACTAATCGATATAATCGATAATGGACTTTATCGATTAGTTGGGCTGCTGAAGTAACAGGCCAGCGTGGATAGTGTAAAGTTCAACAGGCAGCCAGAAAAAGTGTCGTCCAGGTCGTCCAATCCATTGGGAGCAAGTCAACTCAACAAAACACTATAACCTGCAATTTTATGCTAATATGGCATCATCTCGCACTCGCGAGTGCCAGGTTTCTAAAAGCAGCAAACGGCAGCAGTAAACAGTTATATTTTTATACAGCATTGTGCATTTTAAGCCAATGCTTATGCCTTTCTACACGAATGCATCTTTATTAACCAAGGCTGTTCGCTTTCCATTCTCTTTATAAAAGTCCCACATGCACTCCTCAACAAGCAGCAACTATACGCTTTCAAATATCAAAATAAAAGATAATTCCACTTAATATGTGGCTTTTGAATTTTTAAAGTACACTATTATACATGTATCCAACGAATTAAGGCTTTATATATATATATATATATATATATATATATATATATATATATATATATAAACAAAACATCAAATTAATAAATCCAAGTGAATCAATTAATAACAATAATAATAAAAAAAAGTATATATTATCTTCACTCCTAAATCACACACAATCCAAATTTATGTTTGGAGTATTATTTGTGTATTTCATATAAAATGAAATACATTTGAATGTAAGATTTGAATGAAAGATGTGTAACGTATTATAAGATTATAACATATAATTTGGGAACCTCTCAGGCAGGTCCAGTAGAGTTAATGAGATGGAACAATATTCATGTGAAGACACGAATTGTGTAAAACCCACCAAAATGAAAAATTCTCTTGACCACGTGATTTCCGTTGGGCCTGCATTTATAAAGAATACGGGCATAAAACTTTTTATTTTGACACTAGGTGATGTCATGAAGTTGAATTATTCAATACTGTTTATTATCCATCAGCAATGTGAATTTCCAGACTGATTTGACAGAACACTGGGGCGAAATAAAAACATTTGATACATGCATGTTGCTTTCGACAGCAATCGTGTATACGTGATCACGCGCATCAGCCGGCAGTGTGGCGTTATACCAACTCCAACCTGTCCGATTTTAATAGACTGTTACTGAGCTGGCATTATAGACGTGATACGATATTCACCGTAAAAAAAAAAAAAAACATAAGACTCTTAGCGGTACATTCAGACATCCACAGATATTACAAGTTAAAGAGCATCACCATTAAATACTGAAGCTTATTCTATACACACCCCTTTTTTTGTTGTTTTTTTTTTAGAACTGACCAAAAGATTCCCATTCCAAGCCCTGGAATACACGCAGGCATCTTTTCATGATTTCTAGATTTCATCCATTGCATGAAAAATATCGAATGATGCAGGAAAAATCCACCCTGGGGCTGGACAACACTCATATAACTCAAATACTTAATGTTACAGCATGCTAATCAGGTTTCTCCAAAGCAAGCTCAGCCTCAACACTATGTAATCATCTCACTTCCTGTTCCGAATATGCATCTGCTGCACATACAATATACACATCAGGTATTTTAAAAGAAAACGTAATGCCACATTTTTGTGTTTTCTTACCCAAAAGGCACAGAGAATGTTAAAAACACAGCGGTGCATAACTTCGAGCACGACCCTTGTCACAGTGTTTTGTCATCTATGGGACAATTCTAAGACATGCGTGCAGACTGTTCAAGTCTGTGGAGGGAAAATCAAATAAAATACAATTAAAACAAATTATATGTATACTGTTACATATATATTTATGTATCAATTCCGAATTTAGAATAATTTTTTTTTTTTTCGGGCCAGTTAAATAACAATTGAGCTTGCTTTGAGAAACCAGAAATGTGGATGTTAAGGTTAGATTATTTTTTTTTGCTTCAGGTTAGAAGCAGGCTCTGGTGCATTTCATCAAATCATCTGTAAATCTCTATTGATCGCACATGAAAATGGTTAGAAATTTAAATACTGAAAACAATGTAAGTGGAAATACACAAGATGGGACTCCTATTCACATATACAGCATGTATACAAAAACAAACAAAAAAAGATGTACAGTTCCATATTGTTTTGCTTTAACATTAATAACTAAATTTAAATTATACGATCCTCAAAGAGGACCCGTTTATATATGTTTTAAATATTTTATATATATATATATATATATATATATATATATATATATATATATATATATATATATGAAATTCAGTAGAATAAATTCTAAGCATCCTTCAATGACCCCTTTGTATTGTACAGTACTTTAGCAAACACTATTGAATAAGTTTTTATTTTTAATCATTATTATTATTGTGCTTTTCAAAACACTACGCTCTAGAATATCTCGGTACTGTTGGACCCAAAGAATAAGCAGTGCTGAAACCAGACAAGCAAAGAAACATCTTTTGATTTTTTCTTGATCTGATTAGAGAGAGAAAAAAATCTTAAGAGTTTATTATTAATAGATGTCAACTGATTAGCTGAGTAACTTTATTTTAGCTTTCCGACCTAAAATGACCTTTCGTCCTTAATAGTTTACGGAGTTCTGACACAAACAATAATGTAAAATCAAATCAAATCAAAAATAAAATATTAAACGGTGTCAGCTTGGTCCTTTTAATACTGTCAGGTGGTTAGACTGGAATGCTTTCAGTAATAAGACCTGATGTGAGGGGAAATAAAAACACTCCTTTTGAAGAATACTCTCGGAAAGAAATAGTGCAGCGATGCACACGCTAAGCTACAGTAATTGCACATAATCACCACGTGTCTGAGGCAGTGGAAGAGACGATAGCCGCGCCAGCTAGAGTCGGACCCGGTGAGCTCACCGACGCTGCAGTCCAAGGCAAAGTGAGGAACACAGTCTGTTACAGGTAGTTAGGAACCTTGGTTGTTAAAAAAAAAAAAAAAAGATCCACCGTCTTAGTAACGGCAGCAATCAGTGGCAAAATCCAAGCAGATTAACAGGAGAAGTGTGTGTTGGAGCAGTAAGAGTAAAACTCCCAGCTGTTGTGTTAGCCTCAGTCAGCCCCTCTGTAACGCTCCCCTCAGAGCCAACGTGTGGTACAACGGAAACATCCGGCAAAAGTGACTGCTTTAACAAGTCTCTCCGTCCCAGAGTCTTTTCCTTTATATTTCAAGTGAATAGTCACGAAGCTGCGAGGAGAAAGTTAGAGGTCGCCATCGGAAGGCGGGAGACACAGCTTGTAGAGTCTGAAAGAAGCAAAACAAACACCTTTCAGCCATTTTCTTCCAATATTATTTACTTCAGAGCAAAAGCTGAGGTGCTCACGCAAGACAGACGCAGAGAAATAACACAACAAGTGCGTATATATACTTACAAAAATGAAAGAATTATGTTGCATATGAAGACCAGTTAAATTTCACACTGCTCTTTACACTTTTCATACATAATTTGTATCGATGATGACATGAGCTCGGTATATGGAACTAGAGCTGCAACAACTAACCAATAATGTCGATAATAATAGATAATAAAATAATAAAGATAATAAAATAGCCCATAAAGAAATTAGTTGATTAGTTAGGGTGATGAAGTGTGTCATCCAATGCATGGGAGCATTTAATATTAAACTCAACACAACAAAACACTGTAACTTGCAACGTTATGCCGAGCTGAACATGTGTGGAGCTGCACGAGCACATGAACAGAAATCACGCTGGTGTCACGGATTAAGCTGAAAAATCAGGACGGTGAGCAAAAACTGTATTTCCTCATGTTACCTCAGGTTGCGCAATCACCTCATGCACACCATAATGATGGATTCAATTAAACCGATGCAAACAAACACAAAATCTAAAAGCAGCAAATAACAGCAGGAGTAACCGATTACAGTTTTATTCACTGTTGTGGTTCAGCCGGTGCTTCTGCATTTCTCTTGCTTGTTCGCTTGCTTCAATCCATTCTCTCTGTATAGCGTTTTTAGCTTTATAGTATTAGCATTATAGCTAATGAAATTATCACTAAAAACAAATGTAGATTTACACAAACTGCTTCACCAAGCAAAACCAAATGCTGTTTTGTTTTGTTTGTTTTTTCAGAAAACACAATCAAGCATGAATGAATCTGTTTAAAGGAGAAATCCCACATATACTTTTAAATGTCAAAATACGAGATAAACTTTATGTGACTTTTGTATTTTTTAAGTATACTGTTAGACATAAATACCACAAATTAGGGTTTTATATAATTCTAACAAGCAAAACAAAAAATAAAAGGTTGTTTAATCAGATTAATTGAAACCATCAATAATAATAATTGTCTGATTAAACAATTATCAAAAGAAACATTGCAGCTCTACATAATACGTACGGAAAGCAAATATTAAACAGCAACGAATAACACACACACAAAAGTGAAACAATCACCCTTTTCCCCCCTAAAGTTTTACACCTAAATCATGTAATGCGTGAGATCTTTTTCTGCTGATTTCTACTCCGACCGCTGCTGTAGCTGAGAAAGCAGAAAATCAGTTTTCAGGTGTCTCCCTTATGGCCAAAGCCAGGGGTCAAATATCATAACTGCTATGGTTAGACTGTAGATGTTGGCACTTCTACAAAGGCTATTCGGGGAAGATTTAAGATTTGGCATTGACTGGAATATCTGATACCTTGGTGCGAAGGCAGGCATCTGGTCCATCACTTTGAGGTTTTTCGCAGAGATTTCCACTCTGGTGCCCTACGGATTAACATGGATGTATATACGTTAATCTACATTTACACAGGAAGTGTTACAGTTAACCACAAAAACAGCTCAGCTCATCCACTGTAGCTCGGGCGTGTTTTATAGTTTCATAAAGCCTTGTAAAAATGGATGGTGGTGTAGTAGAGTGGCGCACCTGCTTGCGCATTATGTCCATAGTCTGCATGAAGCAGCGGGGCATGAGGCCGTGGTTCCTCGCCAGGTTCATGGCCTGCTCCAAGGAGACAGCAAGGGTGCACCTGCACAACACATGTTCCGGGTTAAAACCATTAACTGAATTCACGCAGGAACCGCTAGAGGGTTTATTATAAACCGTGAAACACGTGCTATGTAGTGAGGAGGATTGTGAAACCCCTGCAAGTCCATTTACTCTTCTTATTCATGCTTACTAGCTCTACTTAATACTTCCACACAGCAGAAAATCCGTCTGAATAGGAGGTTTTGTGTGCATATATATACATTTTTTTTTCATAGTAAGTGAGTTTAGGCAGTTTTCATAAGGGAGATTCTATTCAGCCATTTTAGTGGTGCAGAGCATGTTGGCACAAGAGAGATGGGGGAGGGGATCCACCTCTTTATTGTTTTAGACCCACAGTGTCCCCTCTTAAATTACATTCAATTACATAAGGGAAAAAAAAACATCTGCATTGGGAAAATTCCAGAAATCTGAATTTGATTCGAAACCCTTCAGTCTGAAACTCAAGCTGATTGTGTGAGGATAAACCTGATGACATTGCGCGATGCCAAGTGCGAATCAGATGCCGCGTACAAACCCTATACCTACATCAAACCGAAATGACCACAACTCATTACATCATGCCGTATAACATTTCATGACATCATGTGATCAGGAGTACAAGTCTTTATCATATTATTTATACTTAGAGTAGATACGGAGAAAAAAAAATATTTCAGAGATCATCTTGTAAATAATCTATCTGAAAGCAAAAAACGAGAATTTTATTGCCAGATTATTTTAAAACACATGAAACGACCATGTTCGAGATTGTTACCTCTGCATGCCAGTGGCACACATGCTGATATGACAAGCCCCCAGGCGACTGCACAGCTCTGAGGACACCAGGAGCACGCTGACGCCGGACGGGTGGCCTGTCGAACTCGGCTTCACGTTCATGTATGTCTGCATGAGTCTGCACAGGTCATCCAGGGTGTTGAGAGGGCGAAGCAGCTGCACGAGACAAGTAAAGGAAAATGAGTCTAAGTGATCTTGCCTCAGGTGGCCACATGGGGCCGCTCTGGCCATCAGTTTCAGGTTTGAAACCACGATATAGATTAGAAGGGATAAAATCGGATTCGGAGCCTAAGGACGCTACAGGCAAACGGTGTATCACTGAGAAACTGTCAATTGTCAAAAAAATAAAACTGAAACAAATAAAAACACCAGAGAAGTGATCAAACATTCCTGTGTGTGTGTGTGTGTGTGGGGGGGGGGGGGGGTTACAGGCTTTACTTACATGATCGATTTTCATTGCAGTGGAATTTGAGTCAGAGGATAAATTGGATTTCTCTAAATAGAAAGCCCTGCAAAAAAAAAAAACAAAGAAAGAAAAAGGTTAACATAGTCCTGAAATTAATTACACCCATAGATTTTAGTGATCACCTACATCTTGTTATTAAAATATTAGAAGATTAAGGCTCAACAACTTATACATATGTGTGTGTGTGTCTGACTCTACCTGAGTTTCCGGTAATAGGACTTGACTTTTTCCAGTGACACAGCATTGATCCGCTGCTGGAACTCCTCCATGGCCACAAAGTCCTGAGTTGCCGCTCCTTCGGGTCTCTCCAAAGCTGAGACAAAACAAAGAAATCTCCCTTTTAGGATTTGTACAGTGTGCTGTCTCGAAGGTGCTATGTCAATTCCTGCAGTACACACAACCAACCGCTAGATGGAAACCAAGATTCATAAGTAAAACCAAGCCCTTCTGATAATGAGTATCTCATAGTTAACAGTAATTCACTTTCTTCTCAACACTGCAGCAGTCAGACAGAATTGAGACAGTTTGGAGGATGTAAACAAACTGAAATCACTTTAAAGCACACTCCATTATGGACACACCTCTGGTGAAAAGAGCTGAGTGCAGCTTGAGGCTGCCTCCGTTCTGCAGACGCGTGGGAAGCTCGCTGAAATGACAGCTGTCCAGGTAAAGCGTGACACGGATCGACTGCCGACTGCCTTCCACCAGATAATGTACTGGCGTGTCTGAGCGTGATGTGATGGGAAAGAAAAGGGGCGGGGGGACAAAGCAAAATGAATTAGTTTGGCATTAGTGTCTATTTGTATTCCTTTTTTAATTAACAGTATTTTTTTTTTTTTATTAAAAAATTAATAAATAAAAAAAAACATCATATAAAAATAATCTAAAGCAATGTTTTCTCACCAGGGAACAAAAAGAAGTGAAATTCAGCACCTTAGCAGGAAACTCAGACTCGATTACAAAATCCTTTTTCTTTCCTCCAACCAAAACAGAGGCTTTGTGATCGAGATTACACTATCTCTAGCTCTGCTAACCATGTTGACATTCCTGAGAGGGACATCTGGAGGGTGTGTGTGTGTGTGTGTGTGTGTGTGTGTGTTTGAGGGTTTGAAGGGAGAGACGTCTTTAAAGGGAAGGGATTCGGAGCCGTTACTCTACTGTGCAGCTGGTCTTTTACAATCGAACACATCATTCTAATCATTTATAAATAGCAGCCATGTACACACGGTCACCAAAACTGCGACTTCAAAAGCGTATTCTTTGGCTGGGATCTTCATCTGGGTCCAAGAGCTAACAGTTATGGTGTGCCACCACGCTATCATCAAAGTAGCCCAAGACGGATGGGAGCTGACCTTATGTAACCTCGATGGTGCTTTATTAAAGTCGGAGCGCACTTTCTAAATAAATGCAACTGCGGAAAGGGTTCTTAATAATGCTCCATACTGACAAACCTTGCATTTTAGATCGAAAGTAACATGTAAACAAAGAGTTTGTGCTCTGGAAAGTTTCGATTTAGCAAAAGCAGATCCTCACTTGCAACAAGACATTCGTTCTCCAGTGGTCGGAAAAGCACGGTGACTTTATCCAGATCCTGCAGAGCTGCTTTTGTGTCTTCCAGCATGGTGCGCTCCTCTCTCTGTCGCACGATGTAACAAAAAACAAAAAGAGATTTCTATCTAAAGATTTTAAGAATTTGAGAATAAACTAGACGTTTCATTTAAAATATAATATTAAGTGGTTGAACTCAATAAACGATGTAGGAGTACTTCAAAACATAAAAAAGGTGTAAGACCCGTGTGACCTTGTTTATTAAGATGTTCTAGTAACGACCGATTCTACAGTGCAGTTCTTTTCTATGAGGCTCGTTTGGACGCTCGGCTGTGGTGGGATTTAAACCGCCGACTGATCTGTAACCCAAATCCTTAACCACTGAGCCACCACCTACAGCCCTCCGTATAACCGTGTCTCTCTTTTTCAGTTTCTCAGTGTTCAGTGCAAGTGGAAATACTACATATATGTGTTGAGTGAGGAGCACGAGGGAAATATCTGTTTAATCTTCAGCCAGAATTGAATTGGAATATTAATACTGTTTATCAAAAGAAGTCATTTGGAGTGGAGTAACTTTGTTTGAAGTCAGTATAGATTGGAGTGATATTTTGATAAGGAGGTCAGCACGGCAGGTTCCCTGCTCTTCTCTTTTGCTCTCGAGCTTGGGTTACAGTATGGGTTAAGTTTCTGGGCATGTTTTCTCTGTGTGTTTTCTCTGGGTTCCACTTGCTTAGGTAGATCACCTACATCCAACTGCCTTTATGTGAAAATTCGTTTGTGAATGTTTGTGTATGGTGAAATGGAATGGACTTTCCTCCTAGTCAGGTGCCATCTATAACACCAACAGGCTCTACTTTAAACTGTAGTGTGTGTTGTGTGTGTGTGTGTGTTTATTTTTCTTCCAGGCTACTTTTGCTGCATTTGAGCCTGAGGACATGGGATTTA
The DNA here is from genome assembly GCA_030449085.1 of Kryptopterus vitreolus. Lineage (NCBI taxonomy): Eukaryota > Metazoa > Chordata > Actinopteri > Siluriformes > Siluridae > Kryptopterus > Kryptopterus vitreolus. Next base: position 5,547,076 of record JACRUU010000020.1, read on the forward strand.
AGGGCCTAGGAGTAGTGAGATTTGAACCCACAACTTTCCCATCCAACATGAGCTCCTCCCCGGTGGTTGTTTAAACCGTAACCAGGACAAATCCATTGCTGAGTGATTCATGCGTGAACATCTATACGCAGATATGTGCTGAAGTGATTATCTACAATAACATGTAGACATTATTAAACTGGAATATTATTACTAGTGGATATGTAAATGAGTAACTTTACAAGTAAAGCTGTATTTCCCTTAAGGATCATAAAATCATTCTTCGTCTGCCGTTTTTAACTCTATTAAGGCTGTTAAAGGACTCGAGTTGTACATGATCTGGGGCCGCGGTGCCGAGCGTGTCGTTTGGCTCACCACATGCGGCGAGAGAGTGGACTGGAAGTTGAAGAGCACCCCGATCGCCGAGATCTGCTCCAGCCATTTGCGGCTGACCTCCTTGCCGTCGTCTTCGTATTCCCCGTTGTTGTTGTAGCGAAGGTTGAGCGCCCAGACTAGTTGTTCGGCCAGCGTGCACAGCGCCCCCACGAGAGCCTGGCAGAAAATCGCATCCCGCCGCAACTGCAGCTCTGTGTCTGTCCAAGGGCGAGGGAGAAGCATGGAGAGAGAGAGAGAGAGAGAGAGAGAGAGAGAGAAATGACTTGTAACAGCTGGCTGTGACAGCCCTCCGAACAGGCCGAGCAAAAGATAGTAACAGGGCGTATTAGAATTGCTGACGAAGCAAAAGTTATAGCTCCCTGTTTATCCCCACCCCATCCCAGGCTCCTGGTGAGTCTCAAACCGTCTGGAATTATAGACAATGATATCATGCGAAGGATTTTGAGACCTGCCGGTTGTGTCATCCAGCATATAAACATTAAGCACATTGATTATACAAAATTGTTTTTGTTGTGTGTTAACTTTGGTCTTTTGGAAGCCGCTCTGAGCAAGTGGAGTATTAATTCAGGGCCCTTGGCAGCTGCGATAGCGTTATGCTGAAAATGCGCCAAACACTCTCAAAGCTGAAGACACACACACACACACACACACACACACACACACACACACACACACACACACACACACACACACACACACACACACACACACACACACCACACACACACACACACACAGTGGTGCAGTGCAGGGTCGGGACGGGGTAAGAGCAGGAGCAGGTCCTGGCAAGAGTGTCTGTTTGTGGAGAGCAATAAGGAGCAGTCGCAAGATCAGATTCCCTCACACACTCTCAACAGCTTCCATATGCCTCCCACCACATGGCCCAGGAGACAAACCTTCTATCTCGCTCGCTCTCTCTCTCTCTCTCTCTCTCTCTCTCTCTCTCTCTCTCTCTCTCTCTCTCTCTCTCTCTCTCTCTCTCTCTCTCCCCCTCCGCTCTCCACTTTCAATAAGTTCCCTCACTCTACATCTTCTCTTACTTTCAGTCACTCTGACTTTCACTCAGAAGCATCAGTAGGCCTTACAAACACCCAAACACACACATACACATTTACTCTCCGGCACATAGGAATGGTGGTGGAATTCCAATAAAACTATCAAATACCTCAAAATGCACACCCTGAGTGTCCATGGAAAATCACTTCAAACATTACTTAGTAAAAACAGAGGTTTTATACATTGCTTCTGAAAAGCTTACATAGTACACCTAAAGAAAAAACGGGTCGTGAAATTATAGCTTTATTATTATTACAAATTAATAATAGTGCTAAGAGATGTGAGTAATTGCAAGATGTGATGCTAGTAGATGTGAAGATTAATAATATTGCTTGTAATATTTTTCTCATGATTGCTGCCAATAATGCAGTAAAACTGAGAAACACTGTATGTAGGTGGTGATATTTATTTTAAAATATATTAACAGTGAATGATAACATTTTGGCAAATAATGCAACGTCACCTAAAAAGTATTGCTTTAGAAGATATGGTGTTCAATTCATTCATTTATTCAACTAATATAGATGTTCTAATTGATAAACGATAACTATATAATGCTGTTCCCTCCCAAATATAAATGTAAATATAAAAGAAAACCATTTCGTTGTTAATTAATGGCATAATTCGTAGAAAAATGCGCTAAATGTGTATAATTCAGACCGTACAGATTGTTATTACCTGTGCACTTTAGCAGAGCCAACAAGAGCTGATTCCTCCCATCTGTAACAAATAAAATCGGGCATTTAAAATTTGGGCAGATAAATAAATAAATAAAGTTATAAACTCTGCACAATGAAAAAAAAAAAAAAAGATGTGTACACACCCTCTACAAAGCGGTGGAGACTGTCCACCAGGTTTTTAATGGAGCTGGGCAGGTTCCAAGGGTCCTCCTGGATGTTTTTGTGTAGGACGTATCTGCATCGCGCTGTCCAGTCATCCGCGTTGCGGAATTCTGCCCCCACATAGGTGTGACACACGGTCATAATGAGGGCTATTCAAGCTCAAATGAAAGACTGCGTATGTTTATACGTGTGGGGCAGGATTTCTTGTCTATGATTCCTGGCAGAAACCCGCATGCACATGCTCGTCTTATTTTCATCAATACAAAAGCATTTAATGTCCTCCTAGACTTCTATTGTAAAGATGGTTCAAATTATGACTCCCTCTTAACAGTGCACATACACAGATGTGTGCCTGTGTGTGTGTGTGTGTGTGTGTGTGTGTGTGTGTGTGTGTGTGTGTGTGTGTGCGCATTCTCGCACTCAGACAAACAAACCCAAACAAGCACAAGGTCTATAAAATGAGACAGAGAAAAGACGTGTTGTCTTGCTAGAGTTCAGAATGTTGTAATAACTGATCACAAATACACACACACACACACACACACACACACACACTAAACATTTTTCCAAACTTAGCACACACACCAGTGTTTGCTCTCACTTTGGGCTGTACCTGGCTGAGTGTGGTCAGGGTGGAAATGCTTGGTTTCCTCGCATGCTTTGCTCATGACCGGCCCTTTCAGGAGGCTGTTGATAGAGTCGACCTGTATGAGGAACACACACACCCGCACGCACACACACACACACACACACACACACCACACAACACACACACACACACACACACCCGCACGCACACACACACACACACACACATACAGTTGAAATGAATCCTCCCCTTCACTATGGCCTGCTACAAATCTGGAGGAGTCTATATCCACGGGGAAAGGGCAAAGACCAAAGGTTAACATAGGGAGGTAAGGAGAGGTGAACACGGTTATCTGAGGAAGCATGCTGTAATGTGAGAGAAAAAAGGACAGGAAGGAAAGATGCACTAAATATCATGAGAGGAAAAGCAGAAACGATAAGAGGAGATAAGACAACTCAAAGCTGAAGACAGCGCTAGGAAAACTTCTGGTCCACAACTATAGGGCTCGTCGAGAATTTAACAAACGTACTTGATTAAAGAGATGTTCCAGACACCCGTGCAGTTTGTCCTGTTTGTCCAGCGGAATCTGCATGTCGCATGGCAGCTCGTCTCCTGCGTGTAACCGTACATACAGAATTAGTGCACAAACTGGAACAGAAATGAATCTGTGAAAATGTAAAGGTTGTCTCGGTTCCTACCTGAGCCCATTTCATCACTGCCTAGATATGAGCTGTTGCTTCGTACACTCGTGTAGGACAGCACCGAGTCGCGGTTACTGTTGCATTCACTGAAACGGCAAAAACACATTCACACAAATCATCACCCTTTTACCTGGGCACTGTTTCCAAGCTGCTTTGTTTTATTGGTCTTCGTGAAAATCTCGTGAAAAACGTTTAAGTATAAAAAGCCATATAAAAGCCACAGTTCGTTTTAAATAAGGTGAAACGGCTCCAAACTGAATGTTTTCAATCAGAACCAGTTTTGGAATTAATTAAACGCATTTTCACACATAACCCGCCAAAATTGACATTATAGTTATATGGTTTAGTTATTGACCGTTGAATAAAGCTTTTAATTCGTACAAGAGCAAAGACCGACAGTGGATTTTACCGAAAACGATAGTCAGGTTTGATCATATTTCTGATATATTCGATAAGTTTAGCAATTAAATGTTAAATTTGAAATAAAAATGCAATAAAAAAAAAAGAAAAAAAATTCCACTCCATGTAAAGTACTGAACTAAAAATTAAAAACAGAAAAAACACAGCACTGACTATTGAAAATGACATCAATATTAATACATTAATCTAAAATGTATGGATATAATCAGTTAATGATACATAGTGAATATAATATAGTGTTCTCCATTCACCGTGTGCTCTCAAATATAAACAGTGATTTGCCTCTATCATAGACCTTCTCAACCGATCTGGATTTTTGTCTTTAATCGGAGAAATCGGATTAATCATCAATATTGATAAATCAATCGACCTTTACTTCCTAACTCTAGGCAGCATTTTGTCTCCTGTAAACACCACAGCATCCTGTGAAAAAGGAAGCAAGTTGAACCTGAAGAGGACTCGAGATCAATGGACTGGAGAGAATATGTACTACATCTCTTAATCGAGTGTCATACAGATTTAATAAACGCAACAAGCAGCCTTGTGAGTGCCACTAAACGCATATGGGCAGGCGGCTTGGTTCGCATGCGATTACAGAATCACAGATCGCTCCGGGTGAGAGAAGAACAACACAATTAGTGCGACAACAGCCAAGAATGGACACACTTAGCCATGTCTTAACACTCCTCCACCCACATGAGGGAGTGAAGCATGGAGCAGATGGAATAGAGCAAAACGAAAAAGGACGAGAGAAAACACTATATTGAAAACGAGATAAGCGCTGTAGGAGTCTTGGAGCTCACACATTCGATTTACGCATCAAACGAGATTAAAATAACCCTCTCTCACACACACACACACACACACACACACACACACTCATACAGAGATAGTATTAAAAGTTAACGTGATTTCTCGGTAATGTGGGGGGGGGGTGCTCTAATGTATGAGATCACCCACTCATGAGGTATCAGGCTTTAATGGTGGGTGGCTGTATAATGGAAGAGTGCGCACATACAGCCAGTCATTTGAAGCGACTGCAGTCATCATGCAGTTAGTGGTCAGTGTGAGCGGGGGCCTTCTGCATCTGCTACCAACACCCCACCATGAGGGGAACGAAGATGACACAAGGTTTTAGGCATACAGCAGAGTAATGGACCATCTCCACACAGGATGCGAGGAATGTGCTCTAAACTTGCTGGAGCGAAAAACATGTCTGGTTTAAGAACATCTGTATCACAGCAGAAGTAGTCCGTCGTGCACTACCCACCTGAGGGATCTCCTCTACCGATACACAGAGCGTATGCTGTTTACAATCGGCCTGAACTTCGTTAAATAGGTTTATTTATGATTTATACGCTTTCTGGGATGTGAAAAAAATTGGCACATTGACTAAAAAAGTGACGGGTTGCAAACGTGACCGCGAATAAAATGCAATTTACATTCATCCGTGTTATACTCGGTGAGAAAACGTGTTTCAAATTTCACCAAGGTTCCTCTCATTCAGGTCAATTCCTAGTTTATTCCGTACACAGAGGCGCATCTTTTGATGAGTTCTTTTCCCAATCGACACTGGTGTCAAAAGGATTCATATTCATTACGCACATAGCCTTTATAGAACAGGCCTTTTATTTGTCACAAATACATTACAGCACAGTGAAATTCTTTTTCTTCGCATATCCCAGCTTGTTGTTTGGAAGTTGGGCCTTTTATTTGTCACAAATACATTACAGCACAGCCATTGAAACTTATTTTCTTTTTCTTCGCATATCCCAGCTTGTTGTTTGGAAGTTGGGGTCAGAGCACAGGGTCAGCCATGATACGGCACCACTGGAGGGTTAAGGGTCTTGCTCGAGGACCCAAGGGCGGCAGTTTGGCGATACCGGAGCGCGAACCCACGACCTTCTGATCAGCCCAGCGCCTTAGACCACTGAGGTATAGATACTCAGGTTTAAAAAAACTTCAGACAGAAGTTGAAGTATCAACTCAAGCTTTTTACTCGAGTAAAAGTACTGGTTTCAAAACTACTTAAGGTATAAAAGTCATTTTAATTACCAATCGCAATCGCTAATTTCGCAAATCGCAAACGTCTCTCTACTGAACTACCTACTGTAGCTTCATTTGCAGAGGATGAAGAGAAAAAAACTTGAAAACAGAGGATGAAGTGAGAAAAAACCCGTTTGATAAAGAAAACAATAGTGGAGAAATAATCACTTTAAAGAAATAATCTTTTTTGAGTAACGACCACAACACTGGTTATGTCCTTGCTGGAGCGTGTCGTGTGCAGGTGCGATGGATCGCGTACAAATCAATAGGGTGCCGGAATGTCATATGTTTATACTTCTCAACCAATCACATTCATTCTATCCGGACGGTCCGATTTATCTTGGTGGGGTTTTTTTTTGAACGATCAAGCTGGAGTAGAAGTTAAAAGTCGGCTAACAAATAATTACCCCAGTAAAGTATAGATACCCAAAATTTCTACTTAAGTAAGGTAACGAAGTGTACACATGTGTTACTCTTCCAATCGAGGTCAGCAAACGCTAAGCTGTATGTGTTTTCCAAACATTGAAGCTTTATGCCAAAGAGAAACCTCAGCCAGACACTTATCATTATTTATGACTGTTACTGGCATTAGAACTCTTGCTGGTTAATGACATTAAAACCCAAATTCTTGCAAACTAAACCTATAAAACAATCCAACCATTTCCAAATGGGTACAAAAATGTTAAACTAATACAAATATCATCCCAAAAGCAAAATCATGCACATTTTTATCATGAACCCCCCCACACACACACAGTAAGCCCCCCCACCTGTAAGAATCTCTGTAACTCATGGTGTCGTGTCCAGAATCCTCCTGATCATCCTCGTTCACTTTGAAGCACACTCTTTTGTTCTGAATGGTCTCCTCATGCCCAGGAGAAGTGGATGGTACGCTGTCATATGAAGGAGGCTCGGAGCTCTGAGGTTGGATGGGACCCGTGATGGAGGACAGGAGCCTGCATACATATTTATAGACACAAAGTAGAAAATGAGTGATTCGTTACTAGGTTATAGATAGTTTGATGTTAAAGCTCAAACAGAATGGGAAAGAGAACTTTAAATGACTTGTTGAGGTGTCGCTGCTTCTCATGTGCGAGTAAACACACCCGAGGCGCTTATTTCGACGTGCTTATCAAAACACAGGAGAAGGGGAGGGAAAATAAAAGTGACTAAAGGGAGAGGCAGGGAAGTGGTGTTTCCTCGTCTGTAGTGTGTTATGGCTTCAGCTTTGGCTGGTTCTGCCCTGCCCATAAATATTTTTAGGTTTGAGAAAGGGCTTCCTGATGTAGGAAGGAGAAGTAGAAGAGAGTTGTGGATGGTGGGATTCGCTGTTCTCTGGTGTGGTGAAGACACACCCTGATGTAAAAACATACTATTTGATAAAGGAAATTTTCCCACAACACACAGGCAGAGTGAGAGAGGGAGAGAGAGAGAGCAAAAGAGAGAGAACGAGAGAGAAAGTGGAAGATTGAGAAAGAGAGAGAGAGAGACCCAGGGGGAGACAGAGTGGGAGACAGAGTGGGAGAAAGAGCGAGAGAGAGAGAATCTGAGACAGAGAGAGAGGGGTGCAGATGTGAGAGACTGAGAGAAACGAATGGGAGAGTGTAAGCGAGAGAGAGAGAAAGAGACAGAGGGGGAGAGTGGCGAAAAGAGAGAGAAGAGAGAGAGGGGGAGAGGGAGACAGAGTGAGAGACTCAGAGAAAGAATGACAAGAGTGGGAGATAGAGAGATAGAGAGTAGGAGACAGTAGGAGACAGAGAAAAAGAGATTGAGAGAGACAGATTAGAAGACTTAGACAGAGGGGGGGGTGGCAGAGTGAGAGACTGAGAGAAAGAAGACAGAGTGGAAGACACAGAGAGAGGGAGAGAGAGAGGAGAGAGAGAGAAGATTGAGAAAGAGAGAGAGAGAGACCCAGGGGGAGACAGAGTGGGAGACAGAGTGGGAGAAAGAGCGAGAGAGAGAGAATCTGAGACAGAGAGAGAGGGGGGGTGAGAGCTGAGAGAAAGAATGGCAGAGTGGAAGAGAGAGAGAGAGAAAGAGACAGAGAGTGGGAGATTGAGAATGAGAAAGAGAGAGAGGGGGAGAGGGAGACAGAGTGAGAGACTCAGAGAAAGAATGACAAGAGTGGGAGATAGAGAGATAGAGAGTAGGAGACAGTAGGAGACAGAGAAAAAGAGATTGAGAGAGACAGATTAGAAGACTTAGACAGAGGGGGGGGTGGCAGAGTGAGAGACTGAGAGAAAGAATGACAGAGTGGAAGACACAGAGAGAGAGAGAGACAGAGACGAGAGAAGAGATTGAGAAGAGAGAGAGGGGTGCAGAGAGACTGAGAGAAAGATGGCAGTGGAAGAGAGAGAGAGAGAGAGACAGAGAGTGGAGATTGAGAATGAGAAGAGAGAGAGGGGGGAGAGGGAGACAGAGACTCAGAGAAAGAAGACAGGAGTGGGACGATAGAGAGATAGAGAGTAGAGACAGTATGGAGACAGAGAAAAAGAGATTGAGAGAGAGACTTAGAAGACTTAACAGAGAGGGGGAGGGAGAGATGGGTGGAGGGGGAGCACAGAGTGAGAGACTGAGAGAAAGAATGACAGAGTGGAAGACAGAGAGAAAGAGAGAGAGAGAGAGAGAGAGAGTGAGAGAAAGAGAGAGAGGGAGATTGAGAATGATGCAATATATTGAGCAAAACTATTGGGACACCAGGTTTTTCCAGCCACGTTTGTTCCTTCTTCAAAGTATTACTACAGAAGTTGGATACACACAATTGTATAGGATGTTGTTTAATGTGGCAGCATGACATTTTCCCTTCACCTCAACTAAAAGAGCCAAACATGTTCCAGCATGACAATGCCACCATGCACAAAGCCAGCTCCAAGAAGATATGGTTCGCATATTTCTAGATATTTCTATCATGTGTTTCAGGGATAAAGTGTATGACGTGATGATGCTCAGATTAAGCAGTAGACTTGCATTTAAAAATAAAATTAAGAAAATGTTCTTCTTTTAATAATCTTATAGACTTACACATCAATTTGACCCACGTAGAGTTTCATCTCCCTGACGGCAACATCCAGCCGGTTATAGAGACAGATGTAGTTGTCCTGGCTCTCAGTGTCCTCCTGCTTCAGGAGAAAGCTGAGGCCCCCTTCACCTCGCGTGCGCCTCCGGCATGCCTCGATGCCTCCGTCTACTCCTTCCACCTCCTCATTATCCAGGCTCACGCAGCTCCAGGATGGGGCAGCCATGCTTGTTACACAGTGGACCGTGTGGGACATGGGGTTAAGATTTGCTGAATAGGAATAAGAAAAAAGAAAGGCTGAAATGTCTAAAGGAAAATTAGGATCACTATGATATCAAGAGACAGCAAAAATTGGAGCCTGGTGCTACACTTAATCATGCTGAACGCGAGAATAAACTAACTTTTTAACATTTCAAATGATCCTTAAATATGCAATAGATCTTTTTTTATTTTATTAAAAAAAAACACAAATATTTAAACAGTTTTCTGAATTGAGAAAAAAGGTCTCTGCCCCTCCCACCACCGTGCTCCAAAAAGTGTCGCATTCGGCAACGAAAATTGCAACTAAATATCGTCGGCAACGAACCTTGACGAAAACGAGACGAGACGCAACGCAAATGCTGGTCATGCGACGGTGATTGTAATTAAATGTATAGCGCAATATTTTTGGCAAATATGAACGAGACTAAATGTGGCTCACAAAACAAAGACTATGCTCACATGTCTCTTTATTTTTTGTTCGTTTAGTCACGTTATTATTATTATTTGGCAGCATTTCTGTGCTTCTAATGCCCCACTTGCGGCATTGTTTAGAAGACGAAGACAAACAAAGCTAAGTCTGACACAGAAAAAAGGACCTAAAGGGGAAAAATACATTTTTGTAATGAGTTTGACTAAAAGAAATGACTAAAACTAGACAAAAATGAATAATTCTGGCTAAAATAAGACTCAAACGCTCATACATTTAGTTGACGAACCTGACTACACTCAAAAGAGTATAAACGTGACTAAAACTAATAAAAGCTAAAATGACAGCTTCACACAAAGACTAGACTAAAACTAAAATTAAAACAGGCCGCCAAATAACAACACTAGCTCCACACCCACACCACACAAATCGTTCGCTAAAAATGGTTAAACTATCTATGCACAATTGCCTGAAATACAGTTTGGAAACATATACAGAAAAATGGGGGTCATGTGGGTCACTCACTACACCTCAATACCTGGTGACGAGAGCTAGTTTGCCAATGCTAAGAAACTGTGCTACGTCATATTTGTGTCATTTGCGTTGCAGTTTGTCTGGTGACCACGAAATGAACGAAATAAGCGAAACAACGTTAAAAAGGAACGTGCCATAAAATCCTGAGGAACAAAACGGAATGAAACCTGTCATGCCCTATATCTAAACACATGAATACACAGTAATGCTGGTGGTCTTCTTCTCATTGTAACATACTCCTTTTCTGGGTCACAGGGCCTCCCCGACACATACAGTGAGCACTATCGTGTGAAGAATTTGAAGTATCTCTGATGGTGTCACAACTGCTGAGCAGATGTGGAGTGAATCACTTGAAGCCAACAACCTTAAAGGGGAGTCATAACAACACAACTGGTGCAGTTCCATATGAATGCAGCCATGTCTAGTGGCAGGTGCAGTAACAAACAAAAGCCTTCTTTAATACGCTGTGAAGACCGTAATGCAACCTTAATAAGCTGCAAGCTGAAAATAAAACCTCACAAACTTCACACTATAACTGATTAGAACTTCATAGCACGCGGTACACATTGTATATTACATATAAAAGTAATTTTAAGCACATGTCCAAGCAAAACACCTAAATAACGTTAGCGCAATACATGTGGTTCCATTTAGATTGGACTTTATTGGATGAATCAACCATTTAAGCTAAAGGCCAAACATCAAGCCGTGAACAAGGCGAAAAACAAATCGTCTGCTTGAAGGTGCAGGAAATGGGAGCGAGTGTGGCTCCTCAGGGATCAGGTGAGCTGACATCACTGAGAGCCACTCAGCGTGGTCTAATGGAGTCGTAATGGAAGGCTGATGGAAGCAATTTCAACCTGAGAGCTTCACAAAAAAAAAAAAAAAAAAAAAAGCTGTGGGAATAGTCATTACAGCGAGGCACGAAATTTAACGAGGCCCTCGTGGTTTAAACTGTACGCTTTAATTATTATTTCATGATGTTTAACTATTATCACGGGGGGGTTTCGTTCAAAGGAATCCTTCAGTCTGGAATGCCTTCTTGCTAAATGCTTTGACAAGCTGTTTTTGTTTTGTTGGGGGTGGGGAACAATAAAATAAAATAAAAAAATCTTTTTAGAACTTGCTATATTTATCCAAGTGTGAATCATTTTATTGAATAATATAAATTATTATGTGGTTATAACTGCACAATTGTTCACATTGAAGGTAATTTTTTTAAGGACTTTTTTTTAAGCAAACTAGAGTATAGTACACTGAGGAAACGCGAACCTTGGTCTGGGTCGAGGCCAAAAAAGGAATTCTTGCGCCCGAAGCGAATGCTGAAGGCACGGCCGGCTGACGTGCTGCTCTTGGGGCAAGAAACCTGCATCAGGTTCAAGTGGCAATTGGTGGGCACAAAGTCCATGCAGCCCAGGGCATGAGGTTTCGTGCTAGCCTGCTTAAACATGGGTGAGCCCGTGTTCTGCAGCTCGGCGGCAAACTGTAGATGACACAAACGGAATAAATGAGAGGAGGTGTAAAATTTAGACCAGAATAAATATATGTAACGGGGGCGGGGTTTGTTTTCCGCACTTGATTGTAGCTGCAGATGCGCTTGCGTATGCTCTCCAGCTTGGTGTCGCAGATGTTCCTGAACTCGTACTGAGGCATGGACACGACACGCTCGCTCTGAGCGATCAGCTGACTGCAGCTTGTCACAAAATGGCTGTCGTCTTTAGAAAAAGCCTCTAATATCTGAAACAAAGCAAATAATGTAAAAAGAAAAAGAAAAAAAAAGAAAGAAAAATATGCAAATATTTCAGTCCCATGCGTGTATCTTTATGATTTATTACCTTTGCTGTAAGGCCGAAGCAGCCCTTGGGCTCCACCATCTTCTCCAGAACATGGTGCTTAATTCCGGCTGAGCTCACATACTCGTATACGACCCCGTGTTCCAGGTGTACGTTATCCACCATCATATTAACCAGTGGGACATCTCCACACAAGGACAAATGTTGCAGACCTCGGACTAATCGACAAAGAAAAAGTGCAAATGAGCTGCTATTTATTTACCTCCAATAACAAGGGTGTGTAAACAAGGACGCTGTGGACATGAGCAGGTGTTTCATCTGGGTTTTTTTAGCGTGTATATGGCTAATCAATATACACGCAGGATTTACACGCACCCGAGAGCATGCAAAACCGTCCGCATCAGCTTGAGTCTTTCCACAGATCATTTAAAGTAAACATACACACCCATTCGACCACAACTGCCACAACTGCCACAGGGAGGGGAAACCACAGTACCTGTTCCGTTAGTGCAGCCATTTTCTTCTGCGTCTGAACCGTTCTCAGAGAGGCGTGAGCTGAAAGCCTGTCCCTCCACGTCGTCATACACACGGTACGCCCACTGTCCGCAGCCCTGTGGAAATCCAAGAAGATAAGACGATCTGAAAAATCATTGCGCCCCCTATGGTTCCATCTATCCATCCTCTCTTTTGGCTGCTCCCGTTAGGGGATCACTGTAATTTAATGGTTGGCACGTGTTTTTCACAACAGTGCCCGTTTATCGGGGCTTAGGACTGGCACTAGGACTGAACCGGCTTGTGCAACCCCAATGGCTGGAGACTTACAACTGAGCGATTGAGAGTTAATGGCCTTGGTTAAGGGCCCACTAGTGACAGCTTGGTGGTGCTGGGATTTGAACCCATGACCTTATGGTCCAGTGCCCAATGCCTCAATTACTGAGCAACCACTTCCCCCGCATCCCCTATAGTTAGTACATGAAAATTTTCATTTTACTGTATGTGCATTAATGAATATACTGAAAACGTTGAGGTAAAAATGTATGCCTTTAATCCTACAACTAGATATAATCCAAACATCAAAATAAGCAGAAAATGCTGAACCCACTGTGGCTCATTTGCACAGCGAAAAAGTGCAAATTAGATGGTACATCTAACTACAATTAAATTGAAATATAATATTTATTATATACATTATATATATATATTATTATTATAGTTTTTCAAAGTATTATAATTTTTTGTTCATTTGTATTCAAGCATTATTGAATGATTTGGTGAAAATGATCTATTACTATACAATAGAAAATTACAAAATGTTTAATTACAAAATGACATTTTATTACTGTGTTAATAACAGCTACGAATGACCCGTACACTGTAATATTCAGAATCATGTATGAATGTTTATAAAGTATATAAGTAGCGAGTGTTACCTGCTCTTTCTGCTCATGTTCCGGCCGATAGCTACTGAAGTGCTCTAGAACCTCTTCGTAGCTGCTCTGGCTCATGTTGGCGCCGTTTACTTTGAGCACAGACTGGCCGGGCTGCAGGCCTGCTGCTACGGCCTCTGACCCTACACACCACAGCAATAAAAAAGTGATTCAATTGAGACATCCTACAAATAGTAACACGTAAACGGGGGATATCTGTCCCCTTTTTTATTGTTTGTTTTTACTTTCTTGCCGACATGGCACTGGGTAAAACAAAACAAATCAGAGCTATTTGGATTGAATAGGATCCAGAGCGCTATAAATAAAAAATAAGGCATACATAGTTGAGACTGGATGAAATAAAAAGAACATGGCAGCCTAAACAAAAAAAAAAGCCAAGAGGCTACAAACCAGTCTTAAGAGAAACAGCAATGAGAGAAGTGAAGCCTCAATATGGCAAGCCAGTATGTACAGGGCTATATAATAATACATACACTATGCCTCAAAAACACCTTGCCTCGAACACATATCTCCACCTTCTGCTACACGCTTCTCCTAAACCAAGCCCTGTATTTATACAAAAACAAGATTAGATTGAATTATACGTTCGCTTTTATAGGTTTTATGAGTATAATCTATATAGCCCTGCTGCATTAAATGCAACATGCTCGGGCACTTTCCATAATAAAACCTATCATCAGCATACTGTAAATCTGCACCTTCGCCGTAAACGTCTATCTAAACAACCGTATGTTTAACATACTTCGGGATTCACGTCTCGTTGCGAGGTGTTATTTTTAGTGGTCCAGATGTTTGTCAAATCCGTAGTGCAGTTTCTGTATTGAATCCATATCCCCCCCCCACCCACACACACCCCACTCCTCTCAATGCTTAGTTTGGTGAAGGCACATCTGCTTGACAGGTTAAAGGGTGAAAGGCAATTACACTGCTCCATTTGAGGAAATGAAAACGCTTTGTGTGAGAAGATCTGATTAAATGAATCCTCAGAGAAACTGTTCATTGTAGAAAATTCATTCACTACAGATTCTGAAATTGTCGGGTAAGGAAAAAAAAAATTATAAATGCAATAGCGCTGAAAAGACAAAAAAATGGTTAGGGCCATCAACATCAGACATCAAAGACATCAAGGTGTATTTTTTGATGGTTCCTGACACACACACACACACACACACACACACACACACACACACAGAGAGAGAGAACTCACCTTTCTTCACGGCATGCACATATGGAGGACAGGATCCATGCAGTTTGAATGACAAGCCATCCTGACAGTCAGGAATCTTCACCAGCCTTCATTTCACACGTGGAAAGAAGAAACAGTCCATATGCATTTTTTTTAAGGATTTTTACAGGAAATTCCCATATTGCTTTACTCAATGCTATGAAATGGTCTGATACCATGTAGATAACTGGTGAAAATTGAGTACCAGAGCGTCTTTACACCCGGCTTTGAAGCCTTTAATGCTTGATCTACTATCTACTAGTTTAAAGGTGCAGTTTGTGTTTTATAACTGTTAAAAAAAAAGTCCTCTGAGATTTAAAGAACGATATAAAAATATCATCTGAACAATTCACGATATTTCTGATAAAGTAATAAATCTGCATGCTGCCTTCATTTCACGCTTGGTTCTGTTGATACAGATCTAGACAAGAAATGACCTGTTTAGAATTAGCGTTTTGTTCCGCTTAGTATTTTATAAAGGAAAAAATTATCAAATTGTTCGAGCATCAGCTGATATTCAGGGTTTCACTATTGGCATTATAAAAGAAAAAGCCATTGTTTGCATTAAAACGCAACAAACTAGTCTAAATGGGAGGTGGGAGGTGGCTTAGTGATAAGGTGTTGGCCTCTGGACCATAAAATCGCAGGTTCAAACCCCACCACCACCACCACCACAAAACTAACACTAGTGGGCCCTTGAGCAAGGCCCTTAATTGCTCAGTGGTAAGTCGCTCTGGATAAAAGCATCTTCCAAATGCCATGAATGTAAATGAAACCTTGGACCAGGTTTAGCAGATCACTCAAAAAACAGTGACACTCAAAAATTCTGCTAGATCAACAACAATCGCACAAATTTATGTTAATCAATTCAAAAAAGAACAGTGTATAGACGGAGAGATGTACTGAAAAAAATGTGAATGAATATAGGCAGGAAAGTAAGAACTTTTCCAGCAAGTTCAAACTGTTCGGTCAAAAGCTGTACAGGAAACGTCAAACTGTTCCTTGTTTACAGCTACAGACGTGGACAAAATTGTTGGTACCCTTTGGTCAATGAAAGAAAAAGTCACAATGGTCACAGAAATAACTTTAATCTGACAAAAGTAATAATAAATAAAAATTCTATAAATGTTAACCAATGAAAGTCAGACATTGTTTTTCAACCATGCTTCAACAGAATTATGTAAAAAAATAAACTCATGAAACAGGCATGGACAAAAATGATGGTACCCCTAGAAAACACAGAAAATAATGTGACCAAAGGGACATGTTAATTGAAGGTGTGTCCACTAATTAGCATCACAGATGTCTACAACCTTGTAATCAGCCATTGGGCCTATATATATGGCTCCAGGTAATCACTGTGTTGTTTGGTGATATGGTGTGTACCACACTCGACATGGACCAGAGGAAGCAAAGGAAAGAGCTGTCTCAAGAGATCAGAAAGAAAATTATAGACAAGCATGTTAAAGGTAAAGGCTATAAGACCATCTCCAAGCAACTAGATGTTCCTGTGAGTACAGTTGCACATATTATTCAGAAGTTTAAGATCCATGGGACTGTAGCCAACCTCCCTGGACGTGGCCGCAGGAGGAAAATTGATGACAAATCTAAGAGACGGATAATCCGAATGGTAACAAAAGAGCCTAGAAAGACTTCTAAAGAGATTCAAGGTGAACTTCATGCTCAAGGAACATCAGTGTCAGATCGCACCATCCGTCGTTGTTTGAGCCAAAGTGGACTACATGGGAGACGACCAAGGAGGACACCATTGTTGAAAACGAATCATAAAAAAGCAAGACTGGAATATGCCAAACTACATGTTGACAAGCCACAAAGCTTCTGGGAGAATGTCCTGTGGACAGATGAGACAAAAATCGAAGTTTTTGCCAAGGCACATCAGCTGTATGTTCACAGACGAAAAAATGAAGCATATCAAGAAAAGAACACTGTCCCTACTGTGAAACATGGAGGAGGCTCTGTTATGTTCTGGGGCTGCTTTGCTGCGTCTGGCACAGGGTGTCTTGAATCTGTGCAGGGTACAATGAAATCTCAAGACTATCAAGGAATTCTAGAGAGAAATGTA
Organism: Kryptopterus vitreolus; assembly: GCA_030449085.1. NCBI lineage: Eukaryota > Metazoa > Chordata > Actinopteri > Siluriformes > Siluridae > Kryptopterus > Kryptopterus vitreolus. Next base: position 5,563,892 of record JACRUU010000020.1, read on the forward strand.
CTAGCCAGTGTCAGAAAGCTTGGTCTCAGTCGCAGGTCATGGGTCTTGCAACAGGACAATGACCCAAAACACACAGCTAAAAACACCCAAGAATGGCTAAGAGGAAAAAATTGGACTATTCTAAAGTGGCCGTCTATGAGCCCTGACCTCAATCCTATTGAGCATCTTTGGAAGGAGCTGAAACATGCAGTCTGGAAAAGGCACCCTTCAAACCGGACACAACTGGAGCAGTTTGCTCATGAGGAGTGGGCCAAAATACCTGCTGAGAGGTGCAGATGTCTCATTGACAGTTACAGGAAGCGTTTGATTGCAGTGATTGCCTCAAAAGGTTGCGCAACAAAATATTAAGTTAGGGGTACCATCATTTTTGTCCATGCCTGTTTCATGAGTTTATTTTTTTACATAATTCTGTTGAAGCATGGTTGAAAAACAATGTCTGACTTTCATTGGTTAACATTTATAGAATTTTTATTTATTATTACTTTTGTCAGATTAAAGTTATTTCTGTGACCATTGTGACTTTTTCTTTCATTGACCAAAGGGTACCAACAATTTTGTCCACGTCTGTATATTTTGCACAATATTGAGCTGAACACCCCATTGCACTTGCCATACAAAGTTTGAACAGTTGGGAGTGCCAAAAAGAGGGAGGACAGACAATGTTTTCATTACAATCGCAATCGCCTCACAGGCACTAACTGCTCCTCTACACAGACAATAGAGCCCTATAAGCGTCCATAATACCTGCAGTGTCCTGTAATACTAGAAGCAACTCTTATCACTTTAGTCAAACTAGACCAGACTCAAACAGTGTATATATTGTGAGCATATTAGGTTACTCACTCTTTGTTTTTGGTGGCGACCAGCAGCCGGAGCGAGCGGCGTATACAGAAAGACTGGTTGATCATCATCTCCACCTCAGAGAAGGGCCTCAAGAACACCAGGTCCTCGTTAATGGAGTAGATCTTCCTTCCTGCCTGCAACCCAGCCATCTACACACAACGAAACAAAAGCAAGTGTCGTGACTGAGCTATCGAAAGTAAAATAAAAAAAAAAACGTAGCAAGGAACGAGGAAATTATTCCAGATAATGATGTTTTTCTTCCATCTTTTTTTTGCATCAAAGTTCAAAAAAGAGCTGTAGATGGATTTCAAGCCACAAAGAATCCCAGTCCTTAATTTTCACATTGAATAGGACTTTATGTCAGGTGCCAGAGTGAACACTAAAATAAGGGCTATTTAATTATACAGCTGTGATGCTGGATAATGCAGGCCTCTATGTCCTCTCTCTCACACACACACACACACACACACACATACACAGGGTCACTGTGCTGCTTGTGGAAACAAATCGCTTCCTTCTGCACAGAAGTGTTTAGTATTCCTGACCCTCGCACCCTTATTCCCGTCATTCTGACTAGTGTCTATTTTATCCCCCAACCTGCCAGCGTTACCCCTGTTTTCTGGTCAGTGCTAGAAGCAGAAGACAGACAGAGGCCTTGTTGCCTTCTAGGATAGAAATCGATGTTCAGAAATGGGAATGGGATAAGCTGCTTCAGGAATGGGAATGCTGATGGTCTGTTTGACTACATACAAACTATCTACAAGATTTACATCATTTACATAAGTTGTACATCCTGTAATGGTAGCAGACAAAATGAGCAACCTACAATCCCACTATACACATCACTAGCTTACATTAGCACTATGTATTGCTCTCACCAATATTATGTAAAATGCATCTCATGGTTCTGAGTATGGATGTATGTAGGTATGTATGTATATACTGAATATTGCAAGTATGTATATATATCACATATAGTCACCCAGTATATAATATATCTGTAGATTGCCTATGTAAATTGTCCCTGCATTGCTTGGAGGAAACTCAAAGGAATTTCACTCAGCCTTGTGGTGATGTGACAATAAAATTTACCTGACTTATTTATATTTTAGTGTAAATGATCTCTACAAAAGAGGAAAATACAGGTTTGATCCCAATATCCCCTGATACTAGCAGCTTTGCCTCGCTATTAATGTAATGTATAATTAATTAATATATATTACAATGCATAATTAATGCATTAGTAATGCTCAAAATGAGCCGTGTACCTCAGGTATTGATAAAAAAAAAACATGAATAGAAATCACTGCACACTGTTATCACATTCTTATAGTCAGTAGCCGATTCAGTTAGTTAAAACATGTCTGAAATGTCAGCTTGAGTCTAATGATATGCTTTAGTAGAAAATGTGTGAAAAGTTCAAGAATGAACAAAGGCTTAAATTGATTTTACTGAAACCATTTAAATAACTTTTGTAATATTTCAGGTACTTGAGATTCCTTATTATTTTACAGTTCTAATAAAGATATGACAACCACTGGTGGTCCTACCTGCATGACGCAATACATATATCATCATTTTTATATTTCTTTACATTAAATGAGAGAAATCCCTTGATTATTCTGACATGTAAATGTGTGTAATAAGTTGTACTAGAGTGATGGATTACTGGATACATTTTTCCACTTCTTACTATTGCTCAACTTGTATTAATACTTTACCATTCAAAGGACAATGGGACAATTCAATGCCTTGAGTATTTGTCTATTTTTCACCTGCTACATGGGTAACACGGGTAAGTTGTATAATAATATGCTTCTTTTTGGAAATACATGCCTTCTATTTTAATAACTTAGCGTCGCCGTGAAAAGAGGCTTAATCACAATGTGTTTCTCGACATGGAGGAAAAAAAAGGGCGAGCAAGGCGTCAGGACTCGGAGGAGAATGTGATGAGGCATGCCTAATTTTCTCTGCGCTATCTGAAGTGAGAGCGAGACTCTGGAGAAGGAGCGAATTAAGGAAGCGTGACCTGCGCCCTGACTGACTGCCTGAGCATCCGAGAGCCAACTGACGTAGGTGTGAGGCTGCAAACGCAGCTCAAATAAACCCTTCTCGTTAGCAAAACATGTTCAACTAGAGGGGGGAGGGTGGGATTGGTGATACAGGCCGTGTTTTAATGACTCTAACGGTGATCTAAGATTAGCTTCCCTTTGTGAACAAGCCAGCTGAGCGATTCTGAGGCAAGTCTGCGACAGCACAGTCTACACAGCTGTGCACAGATGTTTCACTAATAAGAATAAACACTTTGCCTAATATGTTGAAGCTGTACTAATTGGAGTGAATGTTCAGTACAATTAAAAATCCTTAATTTCTACAACTTAATACTGGACCCTAATAGTCACAATTAATCTAATCATATTAGCTTAAATCAGACAGTTTGACAGTATGTATCTTATGACAGCGAAGTTTCTCATGTTAGGTAAATATGTATAGATGCATAAACTAGGGGGGGGAGGGGGAGAAATCCCACAATGTACAATTTAACGTTACCCGGCGATGGATGCCCATACTATGCCACATTTACCAAAAACTCGCTTTCCTACACTTACCTCAGCATGCGAGCCCCTGCTTACACTCTTCACCATGATGGCCTTGTTCTTCTCTTCAATCTCAAATCCGTAGTCTTCCTCCTCTGGATGGATCTGCAGATGTCAAATACAGTTAATTTATCACTTTCAATATAACCTTTGCATTATAGTTCTGTTCTTATAGTTCTGTTATTTAATACGCAACTCTACGTAAAACATTGGGTGAGACTTTGAGGTGTTCTATGTTAAAAGGATGATAGAGCAGTGTGTAAAGGTTGTGGTGATTATTACTGGATTATTGTGATTATTAGCATTTACATTTGCAGCATTTGCCGGACACCCTTATCCAAAGCGACTTACATCTGAGCAATTGACTAGTGGCCCACTACTTGATGGTGGTTGGGTTTGAACCCCTGATCTTCCGGTCCAGAGTCCAACACCTTAACCACTGGGCTACCACCTCCCATTACCCACCTCCCATATCCACACACAAAGCAGGTAATAAATCATTGGACCCACCACTAGGGACTTAGCCACTATGTTCTCGATGATCTTAAAGTCGTTGCGAAGCTGCTTGGTCTTAGCACTGGTGCCTTCCGTCTCCTCGTCAGCATGGAATCGGAAAAACTGAGACTCGTCCTTGAATTCGCTCTTTTCCAGGACTACAACACGGGGGGGTGGGGGGGGAGGGGGGAGCGGATGGGGGGGGGGGGGGTGGGGGGGGGGGGGGGGGGGGGGGGGGGGGGGGATTTAGAAAACATGCATGATCAGTAAAGAGGAATACATTGGAGAATAGAGATATTAGGAATAGTCCAGTGAGTTTCAATTGAATAACTGAGCAAAAATAAACTGCAGAAATACATTTCTAAATATTTCCATGAAAAGTCAATCCCTAACTCCTCCGAAAGTCACTAAAATAATGCAACAGAACTGTCACAGAGAATGTCAGAATGAAACCAACGTCCTTCCCATGTAGCTTCGTGCCATTTTTTTCTACATCCTAAAGTCCTATACAAATAGTTATGTACTGCAGTAACATGGACAACGTGAAACGCGAAAGACCAAATACTGTAGTATTCTTTGCTCCACTTACAGCTAACAGTGGTAACAGGAGACAATATGAATAAAGAACGATTTCGAAAGTGATTGTTATAAAAGAGTGTTAAAATGAATTGTTTCTTTCTTTCTTTACACATTATCCATGCTTTTGAACAGATTACATAAAGGTGTCTACGGCTGGTAGGCTTTGTGTCCGCATGTCCTTTAGCGTTGTCAAACTGAATATTGCAAAGATGTTGCAGGTGACGGGGAAAAGAAAATACCAAAAAGACGCATTCGTAGCAGACCTGCCAGCCTTCGCACTTTCTGGATTCTTGCATCAGAGTATCCTGGTATATACTCCGAAACATGCCAAAAGCCCTGCCTTCTCCCCATAATAAGAATATGTTTTGAACTCTCCAAATTTTTAATTGCTGCCCTGCGGAAAGCCCTGCTTTTCCTCTCATCTCATACTAGTAATGTGTTGGAATAGAAGCAAAATGGACAATATTTTGAATTCCGAAAAACACGTGATAAACGTTGGAATACATCTGTATATAAAGCATCACTGCATATCAGTAAACATGACACACAATAAATCATGAAACCCTTCTATCCTGAGGGGAGAACAGAATATATATATATATATATATATATATATATATATATATATATATATATATATATATATATATATATATATAGATATACATACATACATACATACATACATACATACATACATACAAACCGGATTCCAAAAAAGTTGGGACACTATACAAATCGTGAATAAAAACTGAATGCAATGATGTGTAGGTGCCAACTTCTAATATTTTATTCAGAATAGAACATAACACACGAAACAAAAGTTTAAACTGAGAAAATGTACCATTTTAAGGGAAAAATATGTTGATTCAGAATTTCATGGTGTCAACAAATCCCAAAAAAGTTGGGACAAGGACATTTTCACCACTGTGTGGCATCTCCCCTTCTTTTTACAACACTCAACAGACGTCTGGGGACAGAGGAGACCAGTTTCTCCAGTTTAGAAATAGGAATGCTCTCCCATTCTTGTCTAATACAGGCCTCTAACTGTTCAATCGTCTTGGGCCTTCTTTGTCGCACCTTCCTCTTTATGATGCGCCAAATGTTCTCTATAGGTGAAAGATCTGGACTGCAGAACTGGCCATTTCAGTACCCGGATCCTTCTCCTACGCAGCCATGATGCTGTGATTGATGCAGAATGTGGTCTGGCATTATCTTGTTGGAAAATGCAGGGTTCTTCCCTGAAAAAGATGACGTCTGGATGGGAGCATATGTTGTTCTAGAACCTGAATATATTTTTCTGCATTGATGGTGCCTTTCCAGACATGCAAGCTGCCCATGCCACACGCACTCATGCAACCCCATACCATCAGAGATGCAGGCTTCTGAACCGAGCATTGATAACAACTTGGGTTGTCCTTGTCCTCTTTGGTCCGGATGACATGGCGTCCCAGATTTCCAAAAAGAACTTCGAATCGTGACTCGTCTGACCACAGAACAGTCTTCCATTTCGCCACACTCCATTTTAAATGATCCCTGGCCCAGTGTAAACGCCTGAGCTTGTGGATCTTGCTTAGAAATGGCTTCTTCTTTGCACTGTAGAGTTTCAGCTGGCAACGGCGGATGGCACGGTGGATTGTGTTCACTGACAATGGTTTCTGGAAGTATTCCTGAGCCCATTCTGTGATTTCCTTTACAGTAGCATTCCTGTTTGTGGTGCAGTGTCGTTTAAGGGCCCGGAGATCACGGGCATCCAGTATGGTTTTACGGCCTTGACCCTTTCTCACAGAGATTGTTCCAGATTCTCTGAATCTTTGGATGATGTTATGCACAGTTGATGATGATAGATGCAAAGTCTTTGCAATTTTTCGCTGGGTAACACCTTTCTGATATTGCTCCACTATCTTTCTGCGCAACATTGTGGGAATTGGTGATCCTCTACCCATCTTGGCTTCTGAGAGACACTGCCACTCTGAGAAGCTCTTTTTATACCCAATCATGTTGCCAATTGACCTAATTTGTGTTAATTGGTCTTCCAGCTCCTCGTTATGCTTAAATTTACTTTTTCCAGCCTCTTACTGCTACTTGTCCCAACTTTTTTGGGATTTGTTGACACCATGAAATTCTGAATCAACATATTTTTCCCTTAAAATGGTACATTTTCTCAGTTTAAACTTTTGTTTCGTGTGTTTTGTTCTATTCTGAATAAAATATTAGAAGTTGGCACCTACACATCATTGCATTCAGTTTTTATTCACGATTTGTATAGTGTCCCAACTTTTTTGGAATCCGGTTTGTACGTACGTACATACATACGTACGTACGTACGTACATACGTACATACGTACATACGTACATACGTACATACATACATACATACATACATACATACATACATACATACATACATACATATATATATATATGGGGCACGGTGTCTTAGTAGTTAGCACGTTCGCCTCACACCACAAGAGTCCGGGTTCGATTCCCGTCTCGGCCATGTGTGTGTGGAGTTTGCATGTTCTCCACGTGCCTCCGGTTCTCCGGTTTTCCCCCGGTCCAAAAACATGCACGGTAGGTTGATTGGCACCTTGGAAAATTGTCCCTAGTGTATGAATGTGTGTGTGTGTGTGTGTGAACTCGGTTGGCATTCCATCCAGGCTGTATCCTGCCTTAATGCCCATAGACGCCTGAGATAGGCACAGACTCCCCCTGACTGAGATGAATGAAAAAAACAAAACAAAACAAAAAAACTTACCAGAAAAAAAAAACTTACAAGAAAACTTACCAGATAACCAGAAAACCAAATTGAATCTGAGATTACTGAGTTTTTTTTAGTAAAGTTAGTAAAATCTTGCCACAACAAATAGAGGTTTATACAGTTTATAGAATTCTTTCCTGTTGATATTTTAAAAATATCAGCCTTAAAAAGCACCCTTGTTGACCTATAAGGTGTCTAAACCTATGAACATGTGCCTATGAACATTACTGAATATCAGTTCAGATAACTCTGGAGCATCCCTTAAATAAATCGAACTGCTCTCACTATATACAGTAAAAATGAATGCATTCCTTATAGACAGATAAACAAGGAAAACATCCTGATGAAACGAGTTGTTTTTGGTAAATGACTCGGTGTGGGTCGGCCGTTTAATTGACACTGTGCATGTGCTGACCAATCTTTTATATAATCTCTATGCTTTTATGATGCAAAACCAGAGGCGGCACATAAACAGCAGGGTTGCCCATTTATTAGAATTCAAATCACATGCTAATGAATAGGTCTCAGTGTTACTCCAGGTCGAGACTAGGCAGATGACTGACGATCCAAGCCTGTTGTTTTTTTCCACTGGACTTAAAGCGTAAGAGCTGTGCTGTTTGAGGAAAACCTGCCACGTTGGATTTTTTCCCCTAATATTGAAAGTGACAGACGTGTTTGCAGAATGGGTTTGGAGGAGACAAACAGATCTGTGCCAAGGCGCGTTTCCTACAACTACGTCACTGGAGTTTGTTTTGTGAGCGGACATCAGAAAAAAAAAAAAACGGTGCCATTTTTAATTTATAAGGACGTTTGTGTGTCTCCTACTGGTGCGTGTGTGTATGTGGGTGCTCCTGTGTGTCTTCTGTGCGGTTTGTGTGTGTGTCTATAAACTGCTATCTTTAATCCTTTGTTCCATACAAACTCGCTTATACTGTTCTAACAGCTGGAGACATCTGCTAATAGACATGCAGACACTTTGGCCCTCAGCCCGACACACAGCATCAGGGGTTCATCAGAATCCTCAAAGAAAAGCCCCAAAGTCTTTGTTTCAGTAGCAGCATAATCAATTCATTTGAACAAATCTGCTGTCTTAATGTTCCCACACAAAACTTCCCCGTTACCTAGAATACGATTAACAACAACAATGAACTAAATGCATGAATAACATCCGACAGCAAACCTGCACATCAGACTGCACACATTCGTGATATTTTGGCGCACGACTGTGCCTTTAACACATTAAAAACATGGCCACGGTTCACTCTCTGGGCCAAGACACTAAAGACCGTTGCAATAGCAAACAGACCGAGTATAGGCTTATTGCAAAACCTGTTTATGGCGAGTGAAGCCAGCAGGTCAGGCTGGAACGACCAACATATCCATGTTTTTATCTTGGTTTTTAACTCCTTGTTTTAAACTTTCACCTCAAAGCCCAGCTTCACTACATACTGCCAAATCTCGCGAAGCTGCCGTTTTCAAGATTTGTCCTGCCTCCGTGGCAAAATCCTTTCGGATAGGCTCACACTACCGGCTCAAGATCATCATTCCTGATTCGGTTCCATATTTGTGATTCGTTTGCACGTCGTAAACATCGCGACGCTGTAATAAACTAAACATTGTTGAGTCGTGGCGGCGCGCCTTTACCGTGGTGCAGGAAGCCGTTGTTGCACAGACCGACTCCAAAAGTGACGGCATCCTCGCGGGTAGAACAGTCCCCCTTTGATATGTTGACACAAAATGAAAGAGCGAAAGAAAGACAAAGCGATGCAGAGAAACAGACATGGTGACAGAGGAAGAAAGAGAGAGACAGAGTCATTAAATAAAACCACATGTATCCCCTGGGGAAGCCATATAAGCTATATATTGTGTCCTCTATAAAAAAAAAAAAGCTCTATTTTTTTAAGCTTACATACAAATCTATAATAGAGGCCTACTAATTACAGAACCACACTAATAAACCACAATGTATTCCCTGTGTGTTTGATATGAAGTGTTGTTTCTTGTGTAAGTGTGAGGGTTTTCCTACCTGTGCAACAAGCCAATCCACAAGTTTACTAGCCGGTAACACCGATTTAAACGTCTTCAGGTTGTGGGCTCGGTCTCTGCACGGAGGAGCAAAGGTTCAGTAAAGACATCTACATAACCCTAAAATGATCCTCGCTTTTTCTACATCCGACATTTGTCACAATAACGTCGGAGCACACAAGCATATATGATGTCTATGGATGTAGCAGCATTACATTTTCCACACAGACATGGAGCTGTTCCAGCATGGCAACGCCCCTGTGCACAATGCTATGGTTTAATGGGTTGGAGTTAAGGATCTTGAATGCCCTGCTATATAGATCTTTGACCTTCACCTACACAAGCACATTTGGGCCTAGTCACTCTATATCAGTACTTGACCTTGCTCACTACCTTGTGGCTGAATGAGCACAAATCTCCATAAAGACACTCTTGGATCTAGTGGAACATCTTCCCGGAAGATCGGAGGTTGTTATAACAGTAAATGAGAAATGGGATACTTCCTCCAGGGTCACTTCGATCAACACCAGACAAATTCTCCCCTCCTAGTTCATTTATGGTAGTGCTGGATTCAGTGGTGATTACAAACTGGTGAACTTTTTATTTACTTCATATTTCTTCTAAATATCCTCCGAGTCAATTTGCAGGGTTGACTGGCAATTCCCAGAAACGTTTAGTGGCATTTAATTATTGCTGTGGGTCACACTAGATACTGAATGCCAAAGTTTACATTCTTATCCCTCAGAAAGATATAAATCATATGCCCGAGAGAAAAAAGAGAAAAAAAACGACTAAAATACAATTTCTGACTTCATTTTGTATTTAACGGCCTAAATCGTATATATTACTACCGATACATAAAACAGAAATACGTGCTTTGCGTAAAGAACAGTGAGCTTTTGGGCGTTTCTGTTCTGTTTCTGATCGCACACCAAAGTGACACAAAAGCTGCGAATGTGTTTCTCGCAACAAATGAACCGCAAACAAAGCTGATTAGGTCTGCCACAACATATCCTACATCATGGAGGACTCTTTGTTTGCTAGTTAGGGAAGAGGAAGTGTGGCAAGACGAGTGCAGTCAGCAGCGCAGAGCTTAAAACAACCTAGAGATGTGAGAACGGAAAACGGAAGGACGTGGAGTGATGACACAAACACAATGACACAGTCGACGGCAGTGCAGGATCTGGTCTACACTATATATATATATATATATATATATATATATTATATATATATATATATATATATATATATATATATATATATATATATTTATAGGCACAGGACTTTAAGTTTTTAAATACAATGCGTGTGAGAGTAATAGAAGACAGAATAGAATCTTAAATAGGGCCCTGATGAAAAAGTCAATACTAAAAGAATCCTAAAAACAGGAAAGTTAGTAAAGAACATAAATACTTTTATATGACTAGGCTGTAAAATCACATTAAGCTGTAAATCCTTTGACAGAAAACTGAAGTATCTAAGCGAGATTATCCACTGAAGGAGTGACAGAGACTGAACAAAGAAGGCTCCATTGTCCCTGGCTAATTTGTTGTCTGATGCCGTTACAATATAGCGAGTGAGCAGCGAATGACAACCATCATAAATCTGTCCAACCTTGACTGTTGCTGTCCGTAATGTAGTTGTAAAATCGCTCATGCAAAATGTCGTAAGCCCATTCTGAGCAATAGAAATCATCCAGGACATCAGCATTTACATTTAAGATGCGTAATTACTGAATAAATCACGTGTAACACTTACTTGATTACTGGTGTGAAGAGGCTGTGGAGACGACAGTACAGTCTCACACCCTAAAAATAAATAAATAAATAAATCAGTTTTCCTTTACTATTCAAAAATTATATTCAAGAAAAAAAAATACACTCCAAAATGTACGATCAATAAAGGAAATACACAAAGAAATACCTTGGATACGATATCCTCCATCTCGCTCCTGGCTTTGTAAGTGCCGTCATCATAACGGAAGCGGTACAGTACCTGCTCATTCTTAAACTGGTGTTTATCCGAAACTACAAAATAAGCAAAACAAGTCTTAGTCTAACAATGCTTTTCTCAGACATTGTGCTATTAAACAAAATATTTGCTTTGTTTTTTTGCCATGTTTCATACATGGATTAAATATCTTCATAGCTACTATTGACAACATCTTAATGTGCAGTTCGAGAACAGTGCAATGAAGAGGAAATGGAGATTTTGGAATGTCTTGGCTGACTTATTTACACTGACATTAAGCAGGTACACCATAAAGAAGAAAAAGACTTCATTCTAAAACTAAGTTTATAGAGACACGTCGGAGTTTAATGAGCGCCTCTGGACAGTATCTAGTTAGCATTAGCATTATGCTAATAAGTAGCATACATGCCCAAATAACTAACCTATACTATGCTAAACTTCAGTTTACTGGTCTTATCTAGCACTTACAATATATCTTACTGTACCTTTGACCTACAATATAATATTATCTATATTCTGGATATGTATTAATATAAAAATCTCAGGTGTCCCGAGTGACCATGAGATTTACAACGTTGCAACTTGAGGTCACTTAGTAGTTTCACAGTATTACTGTTTACCAAGATTACACCAGTGTAGTGTGGAGTGTCTGAGCAAGGCGATGTCATTATCCCGGGTTCGGCTTTTGGGATGAGGTAAACAATTCGCCCCATGAATTATTCATGAAAGGCTTGTTTTCCATCACAACATTTCTGCTTTGGGGGACGAAGAGTAAATCTTGATGATGACCTCAGGTTATAGTGTAATGTCGACACGGGGACGTATAGCAATGTTTTATTAGACTTTTTTTTCTTGTGTCGCATTTAAGGTTTAAAAGCCACAAAATGTGTAGATACAGTTAAAGGGATTGGGTTTCTTGAAAATAAAAAGATCGATAGAGAAGGAAAAAAAAGAGAAGAAAGAGGACATGTGGCACTCTTACCATGGTGGATAAGACCGTTTTCCAGTAGCGCTTGGCCCAAATTGATCCCTTCCTCTGGTTTACTGATCTCTCCACTCTCCAACAGCCAGGCGACAAATTCACTGCAGGAAACGGTCACACACACACACACACACACACACACCACACACAACACACACAACACACACAACACACACAACACAACACACACCACACACACACACACACACACACACACACACACACACACACACACAGACACACACACAGATAAGCCTCTATGGAACATTATATGCCATACAAATACTGCTTTGATTGTGTAGCAAATATTCCCATTATTCCAATATTCATGAATAAATATGGCTGCTTAAAATGTGACAAGATATGTGAAATATTACAAAATAAGTCAATAAGACACTTTTATGCAAATGTGAGACACTGTGCAGTGGTGCGGATGACAGTGAATAAGTCTTTGCTTGCTAATAAATGAAAAAGGGTGTAAAACAGGGGCAAGTTAAGGGTTAGTGATTTTACTAACAAGATTTGTAACAATTTTTGTTGTTCCTCAGAGAAAAGCTGTGGGCTCTGGGAATCCTACAGGATCTGTAACTGTAGGGAAAAACAAACAAACGTAGAACCTCAACTCGTTTACCCGTCTTTGCCATTTGCACTAGGAAAGATCTGTGTTCAGAAAGACACACATTCAGAGAACTTCCTTTGTCTTAATCTTCCGTTACTAATGAACTAATTAGCTAACCTCTATTAGCTAGAGAGATTTTGAAGTCACATCCATATGTATTCATACAAGATAGTTAGCAAGCATGAACAGAATTTTTCTTGGAAGTGTTAAGTCATTAGCCTATAAATGTTCTCTCTGTGTGTCTCTTTATAAACAGACAAACACACGTCGCTACAGCTGGCTAAATAGCTAGCTAACTAATTAAAGCTAATGAAACAAAACAAACTAATTAAACAAAATGCTTGAGTGGACTGTAGACACATTCATATTTACTTAGAATATATACTGGTACATATTTCTAACTAGCTAACCTGAGCAAGGGTTCAGTGAGAAATGTATATGCTTATTAAAAGTGAGGAGGTGAAAGGCTAATGCGTCTTGCCTAACATACTGTGCATATGATTCTTACTAATTTCTTTTTCTTTTTTTTTTACAAACCGCTGCTCAGGCAGCATCACAAAGCAGTGGGATACATTCAGACAACACCCTCCTCTGCATGCATGACCTTTGACACAAATGTATAACTAGTGGTATTGTGACTGACACTGTGAACATATGCTACCTCTTCCAGTAAGAGAGCACAAGCATTAGACATTAAATCAGTTACAGCATTTGGTCGATGGCTTTATCCAGAACGACTATAACTATGTAATGTATACTTTTTTAGAAATGAGGGTTAAAGCACCTTCTCAGGAGCCCACGAGTGGCTTAGTTATGCATGTATTTTAACTCAACCATACATTTAGAAGTCCAATATCTTGGCCACTGAGCTACCAACTTTCTTTAAAGTAGAATTACTAATTCTATGTTCACGATACGGAGAAAATTATTGATACACCTGACTTTAGCAGTCATTTGTGGTTCTTCTGGGGTAGCTCTAGCATTTAGCACTAGCATCTATTATCTGCAATGATAAAAAAACAAAAAATAGCTTTCGCCATCCGCTGCATGCAGAATCAATGCTATGATATGGCGCCTTTGCTGAATGAGCATTAATGGCTTTCACGTGATCGCTTAGAGAGTTTGTAAAAATAAGGAATCACAAACAGAAAGGAAAAGACAGCAAGTCTGCTCTGCTTATGTAAGACTCTAATCCAAACTGGACGGGAAGGGGGGGAGGTGTGGGCATCCCTGTGGGGAATTAATGAGTGTTTATGGAGCTCGTTAATATTCTCCATGGCTTAGGAACATGCAGTGTCTCACATGGGGCAAAGGTGTGAAGGAAATTCATATATTTCTTTCTATCATCTTAACTGTTTTGTAGACAAGTCAGATTTTCATCATATCTACACTTCTCTACTGAAGTGCAAGTGATCTTGATCAATTTCTATAAATCAATCTTCAATAGATCGTATATGTCATATATTTCTTGTCTTTTGGCCACCACATACATATACATACATCACACACACACACAAACACGTACATATATGTGTGCGTGTGTGTGTGTGTGTGTGTGTGTGTGTGTGTGTGTGTGTGTGTGAGAGAGAGAGAGAGAGAGAGAGAGAGAGAGTGGCTATCAACAATGCTGCTAAAAGGCAGGCAATTACAGAGAACAATGCAATCAAGGATATAACTGAAACAATAAATCGTTCCCATAAATCACTGCAAAATCACCGAAAGCCCTTTTAGCAAGCACGCCCACATGCCAACACATACCTGGACCCTATCCAGCCTGTACTGTATATTTGTGATGTTGTTTTTATTCTAAGCTTTATTGCTTTGGTAGGATTCGCTCCTGTAACAGCACACCTACTGCTCACGTGATGAAACCCAGGAGTGGCGAGCAATTGTGCTCAAAATGTAAAATTCACCCATTCGTGTCTTTAAAGTCTGCGACAACACAGCTGAGCAAACCGACCTTCCTAGCATTTTACAGCACCACAGGGTGTCATATATTCTATCCATTAGTGGTTAAAGCATACCGCTGCTGTACGTTGGAAGTACTACATATTAAAATGTAGTGACGTGAAAATAAACATGATGAAGTACAGACACTCGGAAAATGAACGAAATTTACCTTATTACTGCCTGCCATGGTTTAGGTCTCACTGCATTATGCATTTTACTCCATGCTTTAAGTTTAAATGGAAGGTAAAATAGATGCACTTTGCTCACGAAGGGCCATAATTTTCTTTTTGCTCCCCAATCAGGGCAATGCAAAGAGGAGAATTTTAATTGCTCTGCGGTATCTTGCTCACACACAAACACACTTGAGTTAGGCAAACACACACACGCATTGTTCATTCACGATGCCGAAAGACAGTGTAAATGTGGGAGACTTAAAAAAAAAAGAAAGAAAGTGAGAGAGAGACAGACAGCAAGAAAGAGAAAGAGAGAGAGAGAAAGTAGTGAAAAAGGAAAACCCTTTCTAATGAAGGATGTTTGCTGGGAATGTCCGAGTCTGATGGGGTGCTTGGCACCGAGCTTGGGAAAGCATTTCCGAGCATCCTGTGTGTGCCTCTGTGTGTGTGTGTGTGTGTGTGTGTGTGTGTGTGTGTGTGCGTGTGTTCATTCAGTAGGCCACTCAGATTTAAGATGACTTGAAAAAAAAAAAACGACACTCTTATAAAATAAAGCTTTTATCTAAATTGTTCTTCTTCTGGGTTTTATGCGAAAGGGGTTTTCTTGTCAGACGTTAAACCTTTACAAGTATTTATTTAATGAATTTAAATTTTTTATTTGAATTCTCAAATCTGATTGGCCAGAAACACTTATAGATTTCTATAATGCCCAGCTTGGACAGTAGTTTTGGTTGTTAAGGCAAATAACATGTTATAACAGGCTTATGATAATGTTAATATGTTTTCTGCGAGGTGAGATTTGTTAAAGGCAGAATTTAGTTTATTTATGGAAAAACAGTCTCTGTGCTCTGTAACATTGCCAGCTCGATTGTCTAATCGGATTCACGAAAGGAATAATAAATAAATAAATATCCCCTACGAACGAGTTAGACTTCGGCAGTTTGTTTGTAGTAGGAATTGGTTCGTAAACTGATCGTGGCGTTTGATATTGACTACGCAT
The DNA here is from genome assembly GCA_030449085.1 of Kryptopterus vitreolus. NCBI lineage: Eukaryota > Metazoa > Chordata > Actinopteri > Siluriformes > Siluridae > Kryptopterus > Kryptopterus vitreolus. Next base: position 5,579,890 of record JACRUU010000020.1, read on the forward strand.
GTCTACTAAATGTGTTCGTAAGATATAAGCTATAAAAAACAGTAGTTTACTGCATTCCTGAATGCTGCACGTAGGAAAAATAACAGTAATGCTTTTCAAAATTAATAAACAGTATAAAATAATACAGGAATGTATACAGTAAGACGACGCTGGGGAGATGTACGCACTCGGCAGACTCGTTTGCGCTACGCTCTGCGTTTGTTAAGCTCAGGGAATAGCTAGCGGCACACTCGTTTTGAATCCGTTTTTGAACTTGTTTTTAGTTCATATTGGCGAAAAGTGTAAAGTGTTTGTTCATAGAGAGCATATACATATATATATACATATATATATATATATATATATATATATCATATATATATATATATATATATATATATATATATATATATATATATATACATATACAGACAGTATAGGAAATGACCTGCTTTACAAATGTTCCACAACATAAAAAGTGACTATAAATAGATTAACATTTACATGGTAGATGCCCTTATACAATTGTTTAATGTATACAACTAAACAGCTTAGGGGTAAACAGCTCAATGGTCTTAACATACAGAGCTGTCAATGAAACTATAATAAATAATTTTTGGATACTGGATATAAAATGCAGGGGGAAAAAAATATTGTAAATCATCTAATACTCACTTTCCCAGGAAGCACTTGGGCACAATGGTGAGCTTCCTCCGGCGATCTTTGATAAGGTGACGGCTCTTGGTCATCATCATGTGGTAGAGCTTCTCGCCTTTCTCTGCGATCATAACGTACGCGTCCCGCTCCATTCCCAGCTTGAGACCTGAGTACAGAAGGAAAAAAACAAAAAAAATGGTTCAGTATTACAGTCAAGAGTACAGAGATTGTTATCACAAAAACAGCAGGATTTTATGAAAACAGCTTTGATCCTCTGTGTTGGAGTCCATTACAAATTCCAGAAGCTTGGTGTAAACTTTGTAATACTGTCTGAATTTCTAAGCAACGCTTTGATTTGTCCCATCTAATTGAACTTTCCCTCGTCAGAGTGGGTGATATTCATGTCACGTGCATCCGCGCAGAGCGCAGACATACACCTGCGCACCCTTTCTTTTTTCTCCCATGTGGTTCATGTGCGATGAGCATCTATAGAATTAGTCACGTAGCCGATGTTAGGAACATTGTGTTAAGCCGCCTGTTCACTGGGTAGTAGCTAAATATAGTGTGTGCACACCGGGGGAACTGGGTGTAAATATGTACAAACCCCCCCAGGGACAAAGTAGCAGAAGCAAAAAAAAAAAAAAAAAAAAAAAAAAAAAGGCCATCAACTTGACCCTGGCTTATAGACGGAGCTGAACATGACCTGGGTAAGACTCAGGGAGGGGAAATATCAAAAGAAGAAAACAGCTGTAGCTGGAAAAAAAGGGAAGCAGCTGTGTTCACTTCACATCCCCAGGTGGTCTCAACAGAGCACTTCCATTTTCTAAAGAACGTCTGCTGCTGGTTAGGTGCGTTTCACAGCTCCGGGACTGGTGCACTTTGCTACTGAAATACAGCGCGCTTGTGTTTGTCAAGTCAAATGAAATTATGAAATCAGTTTAATGTATCATGTATGAGATATCTGATTTTGGATGCCTTGCAGAAGCATATCAGGCCTATCGGTTTAGAAGCAGCGTATCGGGTCGAGTGAGATTCAGAAAGCTAAAGAATCGGAGAGCTGAGAGAGAAAAACACGACTGCGGTAACATCTGAATTATGAGCCTCATTACTGCAGCGTTTAGGGCAATAGCAGCACGAACCACAAGCAGCCAACCAAAAACTGTGCAAAAGGTACGTCTGTGCAAAAACAGCAAGAAAAACAAGCATTCGTGAAAAAAAATAAACAGTCTAGTGCGACGCTACCACGATTACGCAGCATTACTTGAGGTAATCTCCCAACCAGCAAAATCAGAGAGGTGGTCAAACATCTGGTACTGAATCACTGCCAGGAGTCATTTACAGTCGCAGACAGCGATACATGTTTATGCGTTCTTTTTCACTGCTTCTTCATTTTAACAATGAAGTCTTACATAGTTCTGTTGATTTCATTCCGGCTGAACTTAACCATAAATTATAAATAATAAATAATAATAATAATAAAATAATCGTCTCGGTCATATGTGTGTGGAGTTTGCATGTTCTCCCCGTGCCTCAGGGGGTTTTTCCCCGGGTTCTCCGGTTTCCCCCGGTCCAAAAGCATGCACGGTAGGTTGATTGGCACCTTGGAAAATTGTCCCTAGTGTATGAATGTGTGCGTGAATGTGTGTGTGTGCCCTGCGATGGGTTGGCATCCCATCCAGGGTGTATCCTGCCTTAATGCCCATAGACGCCTAAGATAGGCACAGACTCCCCGTGACCCGAGGAAGATCGGATAAAGCGGTAGAAGATGAATGAATGAATGAATAATAAAATAAATAATAATAATAATTTAGAAAACCAGGATAAAAGAAAAGCGTTTGCCCAGTGACTGCAAGTACAAATCCCAAGACCAGGAGTGTTTTAAAAGATTTCTAAGGGATAAGTGTAATTATTCAGTCCACAGTGACAGTAACCAACTGTGCACATCCATGTATCTGTATGTGGAAGATGGCCATTAAAGCTGGCCCTTAACCCTCAACAGCTCAATTGTAAGAAGCAAGCAATTATACAGTAGTACCTCGGCTAACGTCTGTTTTTTTCCGGTTAACGTCGTGTTTAGCGACTAAAATGTTGTACTGGATAACGCCGTTTGCTCCAGTCAATGTCGGGATTCTACCTGCTCGGCAGAAAGGTTTCCCCAATGTCTCTCCAGGGCACATTTATTGTACATTATTGTATTTATTGTAGATTATGATATTTAGTGCTTAAAGTAGTGCCTTG
>JACRUU010000020.1:5587763-5645263 GCA_030449085.1 Kryptopterus vitreolus
GTAGAGTGGGATGAATTAAAAATGAGCCTCTGTAATGGGCGGCGGGTTAATGTTGAGATCGTGGTAATAGATTTGGGAGCACTAAGGGGCCTCAGGTAGAGCTTTTAGCCTCTCTGAATAAAACGGGAGGGAGCTGACCACTAAATCGTGACTGAGTGGAGGTTAACGGATAGCTCGGCGTCCGGGCAGCCTGATAAGGGTGCAATTAGGGTAATTAAACGAGAGCTCTGGAGTGAGACGGGGAGAGGACGAGGTGAAGGAGTGAGGACCTGTGAGCCGAAAAGCATTGCTCTGTGCTGATAGGTTGCAGGGCGGTAGACATTCACATAATGAAGAAAAATCTCGCAGATGGGTTTCATTTTAAAGCGCCGTTATTGCTTTCTCAAATGTGATTGAATCTAGGTGTTGATTTGGTTTCTATAACAGCAGCTTGGATATCATTTAAGGTTTGTAGGTGTATGGTATTGAGAACATTTCAAAAAGTGTTATGTATAGTGATTGGCAGCTGTTCTACATAACCCAATAAAAGTAAGTCCTTGACTTAGGATGGAGATGGATTCCCATGGCACCACTGTAAATTAAGTCGAGACATGGCCTAGCCTACCAAGGCCTTTTAAAAAAATAGTGATCAATATGGGCTAGTATAGTCCATAATATAGAGAAGTTAGAGGGTTTTTACAGTAGCGTCATATATATATATATATATATATATATATATATATATATATATATATATATATATATATATATATATATATATATATATATATATATATATCAAACTCAAGGCCTGCTGTATGAAGTTGGCCCACCAAGCCATTTTACGCCTGCAACAGCTTAAAAGGTGTATGACACTCTTATCTTCTCTGTAAGAACCAAAAAAAACCCCATAAATCAGACCTCGGAATTATGGAACTACCTGTACAAATGATTAGCAAATAAAAGTGTCTGTATTATGCGCTTGAACGTGTCCGTCATTATATAGACATCTTTATATAGTACAGACACTGAAATTTCATTCTTATTTTAAAATACTGGAAATCCGAAAACAGCTTCTCACACCACAGGGGTTGAATAAGTATGTAAATCAAGTAATTATTTGTCATAAAAAACTATTTCCTATGAAATATCAACTGAAAACAACTGATTTGGAGTTTGACTACTGAGGTGAGTTTGGATTAAAACAAAATATCAACCAGAATGAAACTATAAATGTAATACAGAAGCTCCACACCCTACGAACAAACCTGTTCACAAAGTAAAATTTGTTCGGATTTGAAAAAAACGCGCCGCTAGCTTGTCAAGGAGCATAGCAAACGAGTGTAATGCCCATGTAATGCCTACCACGTCCTGCTCCCACCATCCACACACGTACTAACAAGAACATTCCATTGTAAGTACAGCACTTACGCTATACATTACTTGTATTATTTTATACTATTTATTCATTTTAAATGTGTTACTGTTATTGTTTTTATAACTTTTCTTAAGTGGAGAATTCAGGAATGCAGCAACTACGTGTTTTATAGCTTATAACTTACGAACATCGTGAGGAGACTTGCATAGTCAATAGCAAACTTCTGAACAAATGAATACTATGAACGAACTCTTGGAGCATAACATGTTCATGGGGAGGGGGGGGGGGGCGTTTGTAAATCAGTAATGCAAAGAGAACTGGTCATGAGTCTTTTGCATGACATTATAACATTTATGGCAGTATCAGTGAAAACGTCTCAGGACGTTTTCCATCTATAAGAAAGGCAGCGGAATCTGGCTCTCTGGCAACATAAGCATATGTGATAAGATCTGACTTGTTTCAGGAACATTCCATTACATGCATCTAGACACGGATAAAGTGTACAGGGTGTCATTCAGTAATAAAAGAAAATCAGGACGTAGCATCAGGACATGATGTTACGTTGTTTTTCCCAAAGCATGCACCATCATGATTTATTACTTAGTTGAGGAATTATAGAATCAGAATCCCTTAACACTTTATACATTTTCTAAATTCATTTGACCAATCCAACATCGCACTGATAAACAAAAATTGAAAATTAAGGTTTATGAAGTGCATAATGCAGCTGTTTCGGTTACCGTGTACACACATGTGCAATAAGTGACAAAACCACGCTGACTATGGTTGCTGACTATACACGTGTGTGGTTTAAACCGATTCTTCTTTTTTTCCCCTCCCCACTGTGACCAAGACATCCCACCCTTTTAACGTGTGTTAAAGTGAGAAAAAAAGCTGTTCATTCTCAGTTGGTAGAGATTTTAAACAGAACCACACCCTTCATCTGGCACTGAAACACACACACACACACACACACACACACACACACACACACACACACACACACACACACACACACACACAGAGCAGAGGTGTAACAATGAACACCGCTTCAAAACGGATCTTTATCAGCACACGAGTCTTCACACTAATCTCAATTCAGTTTACGGATGTGCCATGTTTGTGGTTGTTGTTAAAGCAGCTCAATAATAAAAGATACAATTTCGGTTTGACACTTTTTTTTTTTTTCCTTCACATGCAGACCTACCGGTTCCATCTTCCACATTTTCCACCTCCATCACTTCAGTGTTGATTCGGCCACGGAAGACGTACATCGGGCCGTTGATTGACTTTGTCCTCTTGGTGGACTTCTTCCCGGAAACTCTGGACAATCGCAGCAAAACAGAAACTGAATATTTTTTAATATTTTAATATAAATATATACATACTGCTGCAGTGTGTGTATATATATATATATATATATATATATATATTTTTATATATATATATATGGGGCACAGTGAAATAGATGCTTTTCACCACAATTAAATCATAAAAGAAATGACGGATGGGAATGTGTAAGAAATATGATGTCGCTCTCTAACCTGGACTTTCTCTTACAGTACACAAGGAGGTTATCGAACAGGAAGAAGACCCTTTCCTGAATGTTTCCTGCAGAGATCTTCAACAGATTGCCATGGAGGAGCAGCTCAGTACAGATATCGGTTAGATTTGTTCCCTGGATGAAAAAATGAAATAATACAGGAAATATATCAGGAAAAAAAATTCAACATTTGAACATGTTTATATAGTCCTGTTAAGCAGTTATAGAAAATACATTCTCCAGAAACTTTGCATTACAATACAAATACAAGTATTGTTCTTAACCTGCAGACGCTATTGATCTGAGCCATTCATTGATTATAATCCTTGTCATAAAGCTGCAGGAATGCTTCACTGGGGAACTGAGTACACAGAAATATATTTTAATGGAGCAGTAAATAACTGCTTACCACTATTTACTGTATTTGTATACACCTCCTTGAAATGATTAAAGAACAACAAAAGCAAAGATGGTTATACAGAGAGATTAATTGTATTTATTTATTTATTTTATTTTAGATTTGAACATATCTATATATGACTGATATCCAGATGCTGATTCAAAGAAATTTCTCAGTGTTAGCGCTGTTGAGAATTTACGGTGCTGAGTAAGCGACACTTTCAGAGGTGGAGGATTGAATCGAAGTGTGCGGGAAAAAAATGCATGAAGACTGAAGATACAGATGTTTCTGTTTCCTTGTCAACCAATTTATATATATATATATATATATATATATATATATATATATATATATATATATATATATATATATATACTATATATATATATATAACACACACACACACACACACACACACACACATATATATATATATATAAATACACACACACATCACACACACACACACACACACACACACCACACACACACACACACACACACACACACACACACACACACATACACACACACACACACACACACATCACACACATACACACACACACACACACACACACACACACACACACACACACACACACACACACACACACACACACACACACACACACACACACACACACACACACACACACACACACACACACACACACACACACACACACACATACACACACACACACCCCACACACACGTATATATATATATATATATGTTATGGCCAGGCTGACTGGTGCTGCTATGTGTGACATCTTCCACCATCACATCCTCTATTAAAGATATAGTATGATATATTATTTTTAAATAACGCGTACATATCTGACTGATTATTAAACACACAAGTGTTAAACACACTTCTGATTTAAACATTGTTAAAGATACACGATTCAATCAAAGTCTGTACTGCTATTGCCATTATTGCTTTTTAAACCTTACATTTATTTCTGTTATACATTAAATCTTATAGCTGGGCATCTTTCTATTCTCATGTCAAAAACCGAGTGACATAAGTGCAAGCACAGAAAGTACAAAGTGGGTATTTTGCACCCTTGTTCATAATACTATTGCAATTCAGCGTTTCTTCTCGCTCTGCCCCTTAGGAAGCTCAGACGTTCGGTTTGTTTGATGACATGAAGTTGAACTTGCAAAAGGCTTCTGACCGACAATAATTGATTTTTTTCATGGGGGTGGGTGGGGGGTGTTCCAGGCTGCCTTTTGTACAGGATGTGATTTTCCATGCTTTGCAGGTGTGTGTTCACGAGGCTTGAAGTTGAGTTGAACCTCCATTTTGTCTCCTTAATCAATGGTGTGTCTAAATGGCTCGATTGCAGCGCCAGTCGGGTGTCTGCTCTTCATTCTGCACTCTTTGTCCATTAGCGATGACTTACATTAGGCTCGACAGAACCTACTTGATTAAGCACTTACAGCGGGCCCGGCGATCTCCTGGAAACATCAGCCCGGTACGAGGCATTTGACAGCACTTAACACGAAGTAAATCCTACAGCAGCACTTTTACTGGTGGCATTACCTTGTAAAATGCGCATTAAGGCGAAATGCAGTGGATCATTATACTACACTTACTACGCAATGATTTCATAAGAATGGAAACTTAAGTTCGCCGCGTATGTTTCCTGCATGTGCTGAAATTCTTCAGTCAGCTGGCTTTGCTGAACCACAGCAGCACAAGCGTCTGGACAGAAGCATAATGGAGCTCTGTTGTGAGCTGAGGCAACATACTGAATGGGAGGACAGTAAAGCACTGTGAGTGGCTCTGCTCGATAGGAAATAACACAGCAAGCGCTGTCACTGAAAAGTAGAATTCGCCCCAAAATAATAATTAAAAAAAAGTATACTATGAGAAGTGTGCAGTATTATAATGGGAAAAAGTTCAAATGCACAGGGAGGGAGAGAGAGAGAGAGAGAGAGAGAGAGAGAGAGAGAGAGAGAGTGGGAGAGTGTGAAAAGAAGGGGTCGCATACAGTAGCATGCTCTGAGGAATCAGCTGATCTCCAGGGTAACAAGCCGACTCTCTTGCATTAATGCTTCCTGTTTCTCTGTATGGTGATTCTAAGAAAAATGTCACCATGGATCCAGACTGAGGAAATCAGGAAATGTAGCAGCGCTACCTAATCACACTTAAATAAATCAGACTACATCATGCGATTAAAGGAAATTCTGACCTACTAAAAGTTGCACCCATGTGCGCATAGAAGCCACATCCTGTGCTATTCTTCGCAATCATCTGGCCAGCACCTAACGACAGTGGTGGTGTTTTGAATACCGCTTTAAATACCTCCGGTAGCCTCTCTACAAACTCAACAAATGTGTAAACAAGCTCTCTGACTCTTTACATGGCTCTTTACATCTCTCGGTCTTACATGATGTGTATATAAGAGTATGCATTGCAGCTGGGAGAGTTAAACCGAAGTGAAAACAAAAACACAAACGTGTACACTCACTTCCCAGCCCTCTATGTGGGACTGGAGCTGCTCGAGAGCCTCCAGTTTCTCCATCTGCCTCTTCGTCTCGTTGATGTTAGAGCACACTTCCTTCATGGCCAGCAGAGCCTCCTCGACAGCCGGGTAGTCTGCATGCTTCTTAGGTGTCCTTTTCAACAGCTCCTACACAAGTACACAAGGAAATCAACCGCAATCGCATTCATGCGCGTCCTGTTCAAGCGCATAATGACCATAGAAACGGGATAAGGAAAACATTAATTAAGGAGAAGAAAAGAAGGAAGGAAAAGGAACGAAGGAACAAACAAATAAGAAAGGGAGGGAAGGAAGGAAGAACACATGGTTAAATAAATAAGCAGATAAATTGTTGTATGAATGCATGAACACGGAAAACATGTTGACAGGTAGCTAAATAAACATGTATGTATGTATGTATGAATGAGCACCGCAGACATGCTGACAGGTAGTTAATAAAAAAAGCCATTAATCTGCTTTTTTAAATTATCTACCTGTAAGCAGTTTTCATCCATTCATAAATGCATCCATACATACATACATACATACATACATACATATATACATATATGCATATATTTATCCATCCATTTATCTGCTTATTTAACTATATGGAGGGATGGGTGGACAGATAAATGGATGGATGAATGGATGAACACTGCAGCAATGCTGACAGCTAGTTAATAAAATAAGCAGAGAAATTATGGCTGGCTGGCTGGATGAAGGGGTCGATGGATAGATGGATGGATGAACACTGAAGACATTCTGACCAGGAGTTAATAAAATAAGCAGATGGATGGATGAATGGGTGAACAGATAAATGGATGAAAACTGCAGACATGTTGACAGGTAGTTAACTAAATAAGCAGAGAAATGGATGAATGGATGAACAAACACACAGATAGATCCTCGAACAAAATGAAGAAACCAACAACAAACAGACACAGGAATATAAAGAGAAATGACTGATAAACAGACAACAGACGCAGAAACACAGACAGTGAAGAGGTCGACCACTCTAGAGTAAAATATCGGCAGGCGTACATACAAACTCACGCCTCAAAGGCAGCATAAACACAGCATGAAATATAGAAACACTATAAAACAGATCTTTCGTGAGCTGCATCTCTGGTACCTTGAGCAAGAGAGGGTACTTGCAGATCCTCTGAATAGGTGAGAGCAGGTAACCCTCCAGGGGAACATCTGTGCTTTTCTTCCCTCCCAGCAACATGCAGTGCTATAGCAGAAACACACACGAGTCCACTAGTGAACAAATGAACTTGTAGTTAACTCTGTAGATATGTGCTGAAACCAGTGTGCTCACCAGTAAGAAGGTGCGGACGATGGGGATCTTATTGAGCTCCATCAGCAGCCTCAGAGCTTTTTCGTGGTTACTGCAGTATTCTCCGTACACTGAGAAACGTTGTCTCTGGAACACGGGGTAAACAAGGGCATTAATACAAAACTGTAGATCACAACACATGAAGAGAACTGTACTGTGCATGTAAAACAGGAAGGTGTGAGCGCATGTTTATGTCTGCGCTATGCTTTCAAGCACCACTCAGCAGATTTGCTTAATTTATATGCTGTAATTAGCAGCTCTCTAAATGCAGTTTTGATGAAATGTAATTATATTGCGTTGCATGAGAGTTTGAACATGCTTTGTTTTATTGCATGGGAAATGATGACTGTTTTTTTTTTTGTTTGTTTTTGCTTTTTTGGTTTTGTTCCGTTCTTGGGGACACGGTGGCTTAGTGGTTAGCATGTTTGCCTCACACCTCCAAGGTCGGGGGTTCGATTCCCGCCTCCGTCATTTGTGTGTGTGTGTGTGTGTGTGTGTGTGTGTGTGTGTGTGTGTGTGTGTGGAGTTTGCAGGTTCTCCCTGTGCCTCAGGGTATTTTTTCTCCGGGTTCTCCGGTTGCCCCCCGGTCCAAAAACATGCACGGTAGGTTGATTGGCACCTTGGAAAATTGTCCCTAGTGTGTGCGTGCCCTTTAATCGGTTGGCACCTCATACCGCGTGTATCCTGCCTTGATGCCTGAAGACGCATGAGAAAGGAACAGGCTCCCCATGTCCCGAGGGAAGATCGGATAAAGTGCTAGAAGATGAATGTATGGAATGGAATGAATGTTTTGTTCTTTGTGCCAGAAATGCAGAAGTGTTGTGAAGAACAGAACTAAATATAAATGCATAATACGCTATATTAATAAATGCAGATATGAATCTATGAGGTTTCCTAATTGTTCTTTTTTCCCCAATTCTGTTTGGACAGCTTCAGTTGGGAAGAACAGTTTACAAGGCATCTGCTTGAAGTTTGGTTGTATTCGTGTATTGTCTGTCCACCATTCCTATTTCTGATTAGCAAGGGTTCAAGCCAAAATGTTCCAATTTACTCCAATACTCTTGAATGTTTGAACAAAAACGACCTCCCGAAGCACCACATATACCTGCATATGTTCTTCTCGCTAACTAAACACAATTAAATAATAGAATCCCTGTGAAAACTGGCTATTAGTTTTGTATGCAACATTTCAGGCTGTATTAGCTATTAGCAACTGAAACTGAATTAGCTGTGCTAGCTAATGTATATACACTTATTTGAGGTCATGTATCTTCTTTTGCTTAGTTAAACAGAAATAAAATAGTTATCAGTGTGGAAACAAGGTGTTGGACTTCTGAGGAAATTTCTTACTTTCGGGTTAGCAACTAGCACGTTAGCTGTTTTAGCCGCAACGCATTCCAGAGAACCCAATGGACCTTACTGCTTCTTATTTCTCTTTTTTCTCTCTCCAAAAATGACAGGGATAAGAGACACATATTGTTATTAGAGAAATAAAGCAATCATTATCAGTACCATAGGAGTTTGAGGAATCATTCGAGATTTGTCACACACTCGCGCTTTTATTAGCAGCAGATATAGTGTTTCATTAGTGATATTCTGACACTGCTGACATTTTTACCTCTGTTTACCAATGAATATTCTTTGCAGCATTCAAGCCAATTTCAGACTCAAATCAAAATACAGACAGGAATATATGAAGCAGTGGAGAATGTCATAACCCTGTTAATTTACTTATCTCTCTATTTGTTTGCTTGTTCATTCAATAAGATTTCCGTTCAAAGACGTAGGAAAGAAGATAATGAAATCTTCCTTTAAGTGGGTCACAAATGTCAAACGCCTTCTTTTTTGTTTTTTATTCAACCGGTAATGAAAGTTGCGTTGAAAAAAGGAGACGCGTTACACTTCCGTTATTCAGCACAACACAGGAATTGAAATCGTAGCTCATTGAAGTCTTACATGAAGCAGCCAAGGATGCAACGCTTGAAGAAAACAGGAAGTGGTACAGGCGAGCACAGCGGGTCATGGCTGTTTGCCATCGCATCGCTATCTGCTCAAAGTATTTGTGCCCAAAAGTTAGAACTGATAAAAAAAAAGGAGGTATTTTTAATTATAAAAAATAACTAAATTCTCAATTCTGATTAATACACAAATCACGTGTTCATATTAAGACACTAATTGCTTTTCCATAAATTATCCTGTATTTTATTCGCTGTCGCTGAATTCAGATGTTTTTTCCCCCCAACAACTATTGAGTTGTTTTACTCTCCAAAGCTGATTGCACAAAACGATATGAACGCGTATAAAGTAAGTAAATAAAACACTTCTTTATAGATGTTTGTATTGGACCTTTTAAACTTATTGTGAGGTTTAGTTCCTGTAATCCTTGCTAATCTTATAGAAGTCAGTGTGTCTGCATTGAGGTCACTGAATATAAATTATGTATGGAGGTTTGATTTGATGGTGAGTAGAAAAAATATCTCAGCTAAATATTGCAGTGACAGTGACTCCGCCTCCTGATGCAACCATTACAATGGTTATAAATAATTGGATCATTGGGGGGGATGGGGGGTCACTGTTTCCCACAATGCTGATGGAGATTCAGGGTTAATGCTGACTAGAGACGGTTAACCACTCAACATCTCTCACAGTCGTTCTCTGTCTCTAACTCTCTGTTTCTTCATTTCTTGTTCTCTAACTCCAGCTCTCTCGATCTGCCTTTTTCACTCTCCATGTCTTTATTTCTGTCTTCTTCTGTCTGTCCATCAATCAGCATCTCTGGATCCCTGTGTCGATCTGCCTATAAGTCTATCAGGTTCTCTCACCACCTCCACGTCTTTCTCTCCATCTGTCCATCTGCTGTCTCCCTCCCTGTCTACTCTTTTTTCCTCCATTGTGTTTTTCACACATTAACAGCACCTTGCATTAGAACTACAAGGAGAACTATACACGCTAAAATATTCCTCTGGTTTTGTGTAAATTGATTGTATGTGAATTATACAGTATTTCAGCATAAAAAAAATATCGGAAAGCATTTCGCTGTTGAGTTCTTCAAGCAGAGTCAGTCGAAAAATTCAAAGCATCACAGACACGGAAAATCTAATCCCATTTTACACCCTTCCAACCTGTGAAGAGAATTCAAACCTCAGACTGCTTGCTTTCATTTTTAAATTGAATTCCTAAATCTGAAAGCTCACACTTGAGTCTAGAATATATATACATACATATATATATATATATATATATATATATATATATATATATATATATATATATATATACACACACACACATACACACACACAATTTTTTTTAAATGCCTAATAGTGAAAGGAATAAAAATCATATATGATGTTACAAGTTTTTGGTGCATATGTATCCACCCCCCCTGAGTCAATACTTGGTCAAACCCCCTTACCAGTTTTGCACAACTAGAGACTGTAATCTTTTACAAATTCTTCTTTGCAAAAGAGCTCCAGTTGAATCAGATTGATAATGTCAATCATATTGGATGGAGAACGTCTGTGAACCAGCAATTTTCAAGTCTTTTTGCAAAAGATACTCAATAGGATTTTGACTGGGCCATTCTAACACATGAATATGCTTTGATCTAAACCATTCCATTGTAGCTCTGTCTGTATGCTTAGGGTCGTTGTCCTGCTGGAAGGTGAACCTCCGCCCCTTTCTCAAGTTCTTTGCAGCTTTTAATACATTTCACTAATAGTTTTCTCACTAATGTTCTCTAACAAACCTGTGATGCCTCGACAGAACAGCTGTAATTACACTGGGATTTAAGTACACACAGGTAGACTCTAATTACTAATTAGGCGACTTCCAAAGGCAGTTGATTGCACTCGATTTTATTTAGAGGTATCAGAATAAAGGGGGCTGAATTAATATGCACACCACACTTTTTAAATTTTTATTTGTAAAAAAATCTTTATGCATCAGTTTCCATCTTGTATCTATCTATTTTTGGTCTATCACAAAAAAATCCCAAATAAAAAACAAATAAAAAAAAAAAAAAAAATTAAGTGTATGCTTATAGCATGGAAAAAAGTTGATATGTTTAAGGGTTATGAAGACTGTGTGTGTGTGTATATATATATATATATGTGGTGTGTGTGTGTGTGTGTGTGTGTGTGTGTGTGTGTGTGTATATATATATATATATATATATATATATATAGATAGATAGATATATATAGAGATATATATATATATATATATAGACACATAGACAGATAGATAGATAAAAATGTACCACAGTGATAATAAGCGCATCTTCGTGCTGCAATCAGTAAATAACATGACAGTAAATATTCACAGTATTTGTTCATGAGTAATATTCAGATGTAATTCAATTAATCACTACATTCACACCCCCCCCCCCCCCCCCCCACCACTACTGTGTTATTTTTAGATAACACATTTCAAGCTCAGTGTGTGCTCATTTCTTTTAAGAGGTGCTTCTGTTTAAACCCCTCCTCTTCCTGAATTATGCAGTGACTCATGCTTTCTTGCTTAATGTGGGCTAAAATGTACCTCTAAAACCCCGGTTAAATTAGTAGGGAAGACACATACTAATAAGCCTCATGGAGGGGGGGAGAAAATAGGATTCTAATTGATATATATATATATATATATATATATATCATACACCCATAAAACATTGCATACTTGAATCCCATTATAGATTTACATTTAGCCCATGCACTTACCCAGAGCAACTGACAACTGAGCAATTGAGGGTTTTAACCACTAATCTACTACCTCACTTTTAGTTGAATTTTAGTAGAAAATAAAATATATGGTCATAAGAAGGAGACTCACAAACTGGAGAAAGACGTGGCCGAGTGCATGCTGAGCCTGGGGTTCAGGCTGCAGGCTGCCCTCCACCGCAGCAACAAACTCCATGTGTACATCCAAGATCTCTTCGATGTTGGAGAACAAGATCTGACAGTAGAATGTTGACAGCCAGGTTAAGATTCAATACCTAGCTTTACTGCTCGCTTTATTTTGAAGGGTATTTAGCATATGCACGTTTATACCTTGACTTGTTCCGGGGTGAGACACTGCTGATGTTCTCCCATCTGTCTAAACCTCTGGAGAAAGGCCTGCGAAATGAAAGAAATCACATGGTTTAAAATGTGTTTTTTCCAGGAACAGGATGATGAAACTGTTCAAACTACTTCTGGCAATCAATTGAAACAACCTGCTAAACACATGGTGTGTCATGGGTGTGATGTGATAAATAAATCCCATCCAACAATTGAAAAAAAGAAATGTAATGGCTCATATCATTCATGTTATTAAATCTAGTGAAAACGCACGGAAACGCCAGGGATTATCAACACAATTTTTCAGTGATATCAGTATTTGACAAGTGGTAATAGTATGTTTAAGACTAGAAAATCCATATGTTTTTGCCGTTTCTTCATGGTTTGGGTTGCATCATGTTCTGGGAACAGAAACTGACCGATTGAAATGTTGAAATGTTCTATAAGTGCATACAATCACAGGCTCATTATGCACTGTGTGTCCTGTTTTCCCTTTAAATAAATAAACCAGATTAAACGAAAAACGGCAGCACGGTGACATAGTGGTTTCCTCCGCGGTTC
Source organism: Kryptopterus vitreolus (assembly GCA_030449085.1). Lineage (NCBI taxonomy): Eukaryota > Metazoa > Chordata > Actinopteri > Siluriformes > Siluridae > Kryptopterus > Kryptopterus vitreolus. The sequence goes on from JACRUU010000020.1 coordinate 5,600,519, forward strand.
CTTGGTTTAATCTTGTGGTTCGGGTCTGTGTGAAGTCCCTGTGTGACTCTATGGGTTTTATCAGGGTCCACTGGTTTCCTCCCATAGCCATATGGACTAGCTACGCTGAATCTCATAAATGAGCATCTGTGTGGCGTCCTATGACGGACTCGTATCCCATCCAGGAAGTGTTTTAGTGGTCCTCCAACTACTCTGACCAGGAAAAAACAATTACTGCAGAAAAAAAGAAAGAAAGACAAAAAAAATCATGGGTTCTAATGTTTGGCAGCACGAATTATTTTTCATCACTCCTCCCACATCATAATACTGAGTCAGACTATCGCTTTGCTGCTTTGTCATCTTTCACGAACCACCGAAGTGCCGTTTGCGGATAAGAATCCGCAATTAGAGGAATATGATTCAGCACCTGCTTGTTGGAAAAACTGTTTTTACATTAATAGACAGATGCTGGCAATATGAGCATCAATTCGGAGGAAAAAAAAAAGAAAAAACGAGGGAATCACTCACAGTGTGTGTGACATCCCCGTCATGCTGCAGTCACATGATACACAGCAAAGGAAACTATAAGGTATTGAGTGCTCCCACATCCCACAGTGCTTTGTGTGGGTAAGTGGGTGTCTCCTCTGAAGAAAACGACTCTGCCACTCAAAGCCTGCTTCTAATTATGGCTCTGTAAAACTATTCTAAGCAGCTGGCTCCCTCTCTGTGGCGTACGCACATACTCGCGCCAGCCTGCCTGTGTTGAATTACCTGACATGCTCCCGGTCGTCTCCTGTACTGTCGTTCTCAGCATGAGCTGTTCTGTTTCTCTGTCTGACTGTCTCACCCTTTCTACTTCTGAGTGCTGGTTTGTTTCTACATTCTGACTTTCAGATTCTTCAGCGAGCCGTGCCCTTTGCCACAACACCATGACGAGTGCCACGTTTTCTGAGTACCGCTCCCCTGCCCCGTGTCGTGCCAATCCTTTCAGCCCTGCCCTTAATGACAGACCTCGTCTCCCACTTACACGTCGGCCCCAGACGCCCTGCATGTACGCTGCTCCTCTGGGGACATTCACTCCTACAAATTACCTCTCCTTTAACTGGCTATTAGTGTTTTTTTTTCTTTTGCGTTTTAAATTCACGGCTCGATGTATTGAGCGGTCTGCCTTAAATATTTAAAGGGCCGGGGGCTGAGGCATAAAGCTACCTCCTGGTGTTTCTACGTTGTAGGCTGAAAACATGCATTAGGAGTTTTTTTTTCCTGCTTTGCTTACATAATATTCTACAGTATATTCAATTACATATCGTGTTCAGCATGTTCAACTAGTAGATGGAAGGGCAGGAGGAAACAGCAGGGGTTTTATCAGTACTACATGCTTCCCAAAACTAAATCAGTATAGGAAATCGTTAAAAATGCTGACGTGATGTCACCCTAAAATCATTTCCCCCTAAAGCGCTTTATTCCTCTTATCATATAGTTTTAATAGTGTGGAATATCGGCGAACAAGTTCAATCCTGTTCTTACTCATGAACAGTATAAACAGTAGTTGCGTCACCAAACCAGGATCCCGTTTTCCTTTTCTTTTCTCGGAGCTAATCATAAGGAAAAAAATGCGGCTTGCCACATAAATTCTGAAACCGCACATCGTGAAAACTTCACCTGCAGCAGGACCTTTTTACAGCTTTACCTTAAAGACTAGGAATGAAGCATTCTTTCATGTAAAATTCAACATAACCATGTTTTTTTTTATATGTGGACTGTACAACTTTCTATGAATATATACTAAGTGAAAAAAAGATCACCTGACCTTTATATATATATATATATATATATATATATATATATATATATATATATATATATATATATATATATATATATATATATATATATATTCTGTTCTGACTCAAAAAGTTACACAATTGTAGAGGATGCCTTTGAAAACTATAGGATTACATTTTTTAAGTAACAACATGTGCACAAAGTCACTTCTATTAAGATATGGTTTACATAGGTTGGAGAGGAAGATCTTGAATGGCTGCTATATGAACTGGAATACTGACTGCACCAGTCTACCCCAGCACCCAACATCTCTAATGCCATTAGACTGAATGAACACAAATCCCCACAAGCAAACCTTCATTTTTACTGGAACATCTTCCCAGGAGAGTGGGAGTTATTATAATAGCAAATTGAGACTAAATTTAGAATAGGATTTTTTTTTTTTAAATACTCACATACACGTTATTTTCATTATTTTTTAAATCAACAAATGGGTTTAAAGACAAATATTACTTAAATATTTATGTTTTTTAATTATAATTCAAACATAATTCTTAAGGTTTTACACCTTAAGCTTTTATTTTAAGTATAAATCATACAGATTTATATTCAAGAGATATATACAAAGTATGTGTGACTAGCTTCTCTGTCCTGTACAGTCCAATCATTACACACTGCATAAAAAAAAGAATGACAAGCCCCCACTCCAAAAATAAAGCGCTGAATATATCCGATCTGAACTGAACAAATGTGTATGACTGATACCGGATTAAGACGTACTCCGGCGTTACACTCGTGACAGCACTATATGCTTTGTTTGTTTTTTTTGTGAACACCCTTTGACCGGGTGAAGGGCATCTATCCTTCAGGCGTGCACTAATGAAATTTCCCATATGGCAGATCCAAACTCATCCTGACTGATCATCCATGTGTGAGGTAGCCAAAAGAGGAGCAGGGAGGAAAGCCAGGAAGCTGAGCATCCGTAAAGCCCATTGCGGAAGAAGAAAGGGTGGTGGCGGGCACGAGACAGACCTCCTACCTGTGACCTGTGATGAATGACTAACCTAAGCCTAATGCTTAATGCGTATAAGAGCATTAGACTGTGTATTATACAAGGAAACCTTTGTTCCTAGCTAAAACAAGTGTTGATAGAGAAAACATTTATAATTTTTTTTATATAAGTGCCATTATATGAAATGTAACTATTAATGGATTTAAAAAGAACCTGTTGATAAATAATTACAAATGTAATTCCAAAACGGCACAAGAGGAATAAAATACTTCCTGAAGGTTCTGTTAAAGGCTGAGCCGTATCACATCACTCAGTCTTTTATTGATTGTTGTGTTTTGATGAGCTGCATCTCATTCTCTTATTTACATTGTTGATACATCTCCATATTATCTTCACTCAGCTTTACAAATGCCAAGTGCCCTGTGCCGACTGGCACGTGTCATATGACATGATTAAGCTCTAGGAATTGGAACAGAGGGTGAAAGATGTCTTAAGTTAATTGCGTGCATGTCCTTTTCCTATGCAGGGGATGATTTTATTCTTTAACGCCTTCAGCGCCGGGGCTCGCCTCGCTGACGTCAAATAAGACAGGTAAATAAACATATCCGCTATGGTTCTGCCTTGCTTCCATGGCAACGGTTGCCGTTCCTCCGGGAGACTGAGTGTGAGTGAGGTAAGTAGTGGTAGAGGCCAGGTAACGCAGAGATTACAAGAGATTTAAAATTCATCTGTTCTCTCGCTGCTCAATCAAAGCGGCCGCGGAAGACGCGAGTTGATTATGGCGCATTAAATGTCAGCCAGGGACGTGCGACTTCATTGTGACGCGACTTCTTTGTGACGCTTTCCTTTCTGCTGAATGTAAAGAAAGTCAATTAAAGCTAAAAAAAAAAAAAAAAGTACAGACATAAATTACAACACCATACATTTAACTTAAAAAGATGAAACTATACAGACAGTAAAGACTTTACAGAGCAGCACTGCAGAACACCATTTACTGAGCCAAAAATTATCCCATTCCAAATTCTTATGGACCTGTTTGTACATATTGGTATATTGTGTTTTCTCCATACACAATATTCATCCAGTCCACCATCACCCCTCCCATTTATGTGTTGCCAAATTCTGATTGGTCGACAGCTTTGACAGAAGCACTGAATTTAATATCTTTCAAAATTTTACAGTCACAACTTATACAGACCTTGTACATTGTACCACTGCAGATAGATGGAATAATATATGTATAGGCATTCATAAAAACTAAGCTTTCTACAATTACCTAAGCGATAACAAGCTCTAAAGTTTCTTTCTGACTTTCCTCAACATGCCATCTTATTTAATTAATTAAAGAAATGTAACAACACCCTGTAATTATTAGTACACTGTACTCGCTAGTGCTTTATTACCTACTTTATAAATCATCTATGCTGTTGATCTCTTTTCAAGATCATTTGGCTTTTACTTTTCTCCAAGTACCACAAGGCATTAATTACTGATACTAGATTCAGGTACGCTCTCGCTGAGGCATGCTTTATCCATGAACTGATTTGCATTAGCCATTGAACCATCTATCTTAGTGCAGAAAGATGGTGTAGTTCAATCAGTGCCCGAGTTCTGAGACTTTCCTGCTGCAGCTGGTGATCAGAAGGATCGCATTACCCGCCGGATGAGAGCCCGAGGCAATCGTGACAAGAAAAGAAACATGCATGTGTCCATATGTCTCAGGCAATAAGGCAATCTGTTCTCTCTGTAAAAATATAGGGGTGGAAAAATAGTTATGGTGATGGCAGTGTTGGTGACCTTAACCAAACGCCGGTCTCTACAGTCACTGACAGGATGGGTCTCAGTTTTTAGGAAGGAAATGACACTAGCCTGACAAGAACTGCTGCATTTTACACCCTGAAACACAGAGATGCAGGAGCTTGCTCTGCCTTTCACCTTTGTACTGGAGATGGCTGAGCAGAGACAGTGGAGACTCAGAGGAACAGAGAAGCTAGTCACATACTAGGCAACACACACACACACACACACACACACACACACACACACACACACACACACACACACACACACACACACACACACACACACACTCAGTGAGAACAAAAACACTCAAAGCAGTGATTAATGTATGATTTTCTGACTCAATGTTACAACTTTGCAGTTGTTATTTGCTGAATAGATCCCTCTGAAGTGCTCAAATTGTGCAGACATTAACATGTGAATTGCTGATACACACTGCAGGTAGACGCTTTGCCTCAGAAACCATTTATTTTAATAAATAGTCAACACGAATTGAGCCGCTGACTCAGAACTGCTGGAAAGAATTGCTAAGCTCAGGCTGACGGCTTGAATCTGCTCCTGACACGTAGAAAAGTTTTTGCTGCAAAAGTCTAAACGCTAAAATGTTAGCGACGACAAAACAAGCTTAAATCATAGCTTTGATCCTGGAATCCTGTGACTAAATTATAGCTGGCTGGCTAGCTTACTACTTAAATTGCTTAAACTGCACTGAATTGATAGTTTATGACTGATGTTCTTGTCTGCTAGCTAACCTAATCTATAAACATGGGATAGATGACTAGCGCCCTTTTAGCCGACTAGCTAACTGGTAAAGAAAAAAAAAAAAAAAACTCGCCTGATGGACTGCTGTGGGACAAGTTGGACTAACAAACAAAAAAACCACTGGAGATTCTGGCATGATTTTAACCAGTGACAATTAACCTATTAGTATTTCTACCGACTTCTAAATAAGCTAATGTAGCTAAATTATTAAAGTGCTAGTAACTTCTATGGATTGAAATCGTTCCAGGAGGTAGTTTAAGTTCAATAAATTAATTTATACTGCATTTTTAGATATTTCTTAATCATATAAAAAAAAGGCAGATTTACAAGTATATTTAATAAAAATGTACCAGCTCTTGATGTAAACAAAATCACGTAAACAAAATAAGAAAGACCCAGCATCGGGCGAGCTCGCAACCTCAAGTGACATTTCTGCAGAAAGAAAGTGGCACAAGACGCTGGGCCTCGCACTCTGAGTTTAATATGGGCCAAGCAATCTAATCGTGTAAGAGAATCGAAGTGCATGAAAGATACGTATGCTGCCTGAAACGGATGAGAAACAACAGATCTGGATAACAGCCATCCTCTGCAAACCACATGCGTTAGCCGCGATCTTGCTGCAGCTGCACGTCAGCGTAACGCGCATGTGAAGCGATCGCAAAACGATCCGAGTGGCAAAATAAGGGATGCACACTGGGTTTAGTCTCGGTGTCACAGGGGAATGTCAAAGGTGTAATTAGACCTTTATTGTCAGCAGTAATGTCTAGGAGGAGAAGCGCAGGCTCCACGGCTCGCGCAAAAATCAACACTCGGTGCCAGTGCTCGCACGCCATTCTGTGTCACTTTCACACTTTCTCACAGGATCAGACACTGAAGTAGTGCTGCTAAATGGCCATTCTCACACGAAGCTGTCAAAGCTTTCATTAGCATGCTAACACGCACTAGCCTGGCCTGTTCTAATACAAATACTTCGACAACTCAATTAGCCTAGAGAACATGCAGCTTGACTAAATGAATTCGATTTGGCAAACTATCTGTTTCCCTTGAAATTAGGAAAAAAGTCACTCAAGCGGTGCTATTTTCTGTGCTTAAACCTCGGAGTTTAAAAAATGGAAACAAAGATTTTCACGTTTCTTTCGCATGCTTTTGGAAACACTGTAATTATTTTTGTAAGTCACATGGTAGTATCTAACTGGACACCAATGGCAACCATTAAGACGCCATCCAAATTATAGAAAGATTCAACAATAATATTTAATACTATTAGTACACAAACACATGAAGACCTGGGAGAAAAAAACAGTTTCTTTTGTTTATATTTTCCAGCGAACAGAATGCCAGAGCCGGGCATGTGAAATCACATTTTCTCTTTTTCTGAACGCGTACTTTACAAGTTACAGTAAATCTCTCCCGAGCAGAAATAAGTGCAGAGAAATAAAGTAAGAAAAGCAAACTAGTGAGAGTTCTGGTTCTGACAAAACAAAAAGAGGAAGGATGTCCTCGGACAGGAAGTCGCGCGGTGTGAAGAGGCCGCGAGCAGTCAGATGCTTTCGGCACACCGGATCGTTTGCAAATATCATGCACATGTAGCTTTATAGCTTCAGTCTCACAGCGCATCAGCATTGAGACACAGCATTTAAAAGAAAAGAAAAAGAAAACGTCCAGGATGAGGATATCTTTCTTTTTATTAACATATGTAGTAGCTTTGATACAGTTTGATGTGGAGTGAATGTTGAATAATACTATTGAAGGAATAAATGTGCGGCAGTCGGTATTATAAACGCTTACTCGAACGCTGTTTCAGGTTGCATGTAATATAATTCCATATGCCTCTGGGTTGCTTTTAAAGTGTTTGATTTAAATAAAAAAAATAATCAGATACTAAACGTTGGTTGCGACGCCAAAGGGTGGAAAAACACCATTATTGGACCAACTATTGGTTATGGAAAGATCTCATTTAGGTACTTTCTCATAAACATTATGTTCTGAATACGTATCAGTTCATTCTGTCCATAAATCAGCATTTATCTGTTGTTCAAGTAATGACCCCGCAACTTTCACAACAAAGCTAATGAAATCAGACTGATGGCCATATGTTGGGAGGAAAAAAACTCGCCGGGTGTATCCCCATGTTCCTGTCCTGCTCCAAATGTAGAGGGTGGCAGAAGGTTAGGCATGGGTGAGGAGCCTTTTTTCGTTTGAAGTGAGCTGCTCAGGCAAGCATGGTCCGACACAGCGAGGTAAAGACACCCAGACTGGCCATATGCTCTCCTAGACAGCAACCTCATCCAAGAAGACTCCGGGTCAAGGGCCTGCTGCCGTGACCTTCTGCCATCAGCGCACTAGCCACGCTTCGGCTGACCTAGCGGCAAGGTTTATGCTCGGTAAGCACCAGATGAATAACAAAAGCGCATGAAAAGCGCTTCATGAGCAACAACACAAGCACTGACACTTTCGCACTCGGATTGACTTGTTACACTCTGCGTCAGGCTACGGAGAGCGTAGAGGGGAATGTATTGCGGTTATTGCTGTAAAATTACTAATGAAAAATGACAGCACATAATCTGAAGAATTAATAATATAGATCCTTTGTTTAGATCATTTATTTGTTGTTTCAAAATGATATGCGTGTCAGCTTTGTCTGTTTTAAAAAGGTTCTCATACACTGCAAATCATTTGTATGGAATGAGATATCCACACATATGTCTATTAAATCTGTTGCCGGAGAACGTCTGTAGTATTTATGATTGACGATGATTGCAGAAATGGGATCGTCATCACGGTGTCACACTTAAAATGACTTGCGTATTACACACACACACACACACACACACACACACACCTCATTTCCATGCAAACTGTTATTGAATTTGTGTCTGAGCAAGCTGTGCATGAGCATTTATAGGTCATGTGACCATAAAAAGTATGCCGTTTTTATTTGTGCTACAGACTTACCTAAAACCTCTACAAGAACTGATTTTCTGACAGACACTAACCATCAAACGTTATTGTTCTGCGTTTTAAACTCTTCATTTGTTTCAGTAGATGGTAGGGGAAAAAAAATAAATAAATATATAAACACGGTTTCCCACGGGGATACGGCCTCTAAAGTGATCTGTGCCAGCGGTGTCAATTTGGACATGTCACCTTTGGTTATTTCCGCAGGGCATTTTATAAAAGCTGAAATACGCTGGCCAGTGTAATCCTTTCCAGATGCGTGCGCAAGGTCTTTAAAAACACAGACATGACACATTCATATAAGACGACAAATGATGAGCCATCAATCCGATCTGAACAAGGCTGTAAAAGTACCTTTTTGTTTCCTCGACATTTTGATTGATGGTGCATCTTCTTTTCATCATCTTGTGGCCCTAAGGGGAACGCTATTTGTCTATTGCTTTAAAGCACATTTTCATCAATTTGGATTTTGAGTGTATGTGTGTGTGTGTGTGTGTGTGGGGGGGGGGTATTATTTTTGTTTGTTTTTCCAATGAATACACAACTACTAAGCAGCTCAGCACAATAAGCATTCATTTCCTAATACGAGTTTCCTCTATAGGGCCATAACCATCGACCACAACTACCTCTAAACACTTTCTACTGTTTGCAGTTGTGCACAGAAGAATAGTTTATTAAGAAACCATGGATAAGTCTGACTTTTGCAATCACATCGGCCATGACCTGGTTTGCGAAAGTTCGGCAAAAATAATTACGCTTCGTCAAATTGTATGAGCGAATAAAGGCCGGAACAATCGAGCCGTACTACATAATATCTTAAAGGAGACAAAGCTCTTGATACGAGACTCTTTAGCAAACCTGCTGCGCTACAGCGAGAGGATGAATATAGATCGGCGCATGAAACCGATATACGCCTGGAACCTAAAAATGCAGAAGTGTAAAATGCTCGTGAACATTTTGTGCTGGTAAAAAAAAAAAAAAAAACCTCATCACGTGATCTCTGACGATCATATGAAAAAACAGAAGTGAGACGTTTAAAGAGACTGCACTGTCAGGCGAAGCGGGTGTGCGCTGCTCAGTTTTTCGTTAGTAACAGCACCTTTGTTATGAGGCTCTGACTCAAGCTTATCAGAACGCATCATATCTAAGGAGCCCAAACAAATATCTTAATCTATAAGGACTAAAAGAAAGTCTACAAACTCAGCAGCTCTTTTTGTAAACAGGGACACACCTTTTCATGTGTGCAATTAAACAATCGCGGCCTGCAAATCTAAATTAGAACGGGGCGAAAATATGAACTCTGAAGCATTACTGCAACTGATGATCTAAGGGAGTCTCACACATAACAGTCTCTAGAATGTGTGAAAAACAAAAAACATCCATTAAGTGGGCTCGAAAGGGATCGGAGAGAAAGAGACAAAACATTTTGTCTACTACACACTTTACAAATGTGCCAAAAGCAGAAAAGCATTTCACATCAATTGAACCATCAGATGGTCTGTAATACTAGAAGAGCCCATCGTGTTCCCCTTCCTGTCAGTCAAATGCAGGAATGTAAATCTACAGGGATTTGAATTCACAATCTTTCAGTCAATAAAACACATTTTTACTGGTGAAAATTTATATGAGTAATCCTTATATAATATGTCATATTTACAGCACAACAATATACTCCAGGATAAAAAAAAAGAACGCGGCATTCCAAGTAAAACTATTTGTAATTTCATACAATCACAAAATCATTCGAATACGAATAAACAATGATATTCAACAACGACCAATGAAATCGTCAGACGTGCGTGCATTACAGAGACATCGGCGAGGGGGGGATAAAAAGGGAACAATGCGAGAGCCCTTTAACTGCACAACAATGCAGGGAACTCGGAGAGGTGTCCTGAAAAAGTGGGGCAGTGCCAAGTAAACAACCATACAATATTAAACGTTCGGCAACGGGAATGCAACAAGTGTCAGCAAGATGCTTTGATTTAGATATCCCGCGTTCCTCGTGTTTGTTTTTTTCTATGCAATATGGAGCTGTTCCTTTCCTCTGTGAGGGCCTTTGGGAAAAAAAAATACACACACACACACACACACACACAAACAAACAATCTGATTGGATCCAGAAACTTGGACTTGCGACCTGAATGATTCAAAATAGACTCGCAAGTGTAATTAACTAAAGATGATCTGGGATCAAAATGTAACTCGTTTAACCTTACAGCAGTTTACAACATATTATATATATTATTTACCTGATGGAATTTTGTAACTGAAAACAGGCTCGATAATGCAACCAAATAATATTCTCGGTCAAGCATTCCCAGTCTTTCCCCCTCAGGGACTGTTGAGTGGTGCTCAGCATTCTAAACAGAGATGTTTTGGGAATAAATGTTGGACGAACTAATGTCCCACTGTCACCATTTTTCCACTGCTGGGTACAAGTGAGATGCCTGTGCGGACCAATCTGTTTCCCACAACGTGAGCAACACCCAAAAGTGACTGAACCTGAGATTCCTGTTCCCACTGAACTGCTCAGACAAAAACAGGGCCAGCATCACCGAAAAGGCCCTTTCATGGCTCTCTGTGAGAATGCGCCTCGCTGCAAAGGAGTCCAGAGCCATTTTGGACACGAGGAAGGGGCCGTTTTGGCCGGCATGGCGTGAAATCGAATAAATAAAAACGAGCAAGGGGGGCGAAGAGAGAGAGGGGAAAATCCTCTCTTTGTGGCTGAGGCCCAGCGAACTGAGACAAAAGGCCCAGTGGCAGGAAAACTGGAGGGATGAAAGAGGGGAGCTGAGCTCGGCCCTTTCTCCCCATTACTCTGATTCACTGTCTACAACACCCCCCACCAACCCCCCACCCGTTCCGTTCCCTTCAGCTATGCCCGCACATACAAAGTCTTCTTTGAGTACGGCCCCTCACTTCCGCTTTATAGGGCTTCAGAGTGCAGAGATGCTTTCAAAAATAAATAAATAAATAAATAGAAACAAGTGCCTCTGTTTAAGGTGTGAGATACGCCGGCTTATCAATATCTTATTTGTCACATATACAGTTTCATATAGGAATCAAAGTAACACAGGTGAACCTTTCACCACATCACACCAGTGTCATGATACTCGCCTCATAAACGTTCATTATCGTTTGCTAATCATGACTAGCATTTTGGAAGGTTCCTCTTTAAAAAAGTGGTGCAATTTAGGAATTGCGCAAGAAAACCACGCACACTAACGAGTTCTCAATACGGTCCGGGTTCTGGTTCACACTGCTCCCGTTTAAACCTTCAGTATTACTAAACAACCGGCGGCACTCGACGACTTCCGTCATGACGAGCTGTAAATACCGGCACGATCCGCGTAAACAAGCGAGCTGATGTCAGCACCGGTAGAACGGAGTTCGCTGCGTGGACATGTGGCAAGGATGATAAGATCTGAGAGCAGATTGGAGGAGCCATCTGGAAGGCGTTTGGCCTTCTCTCCATGGAAGAGAGATTGGACTGTTGAGGAGCAACACGAGAACCCAGGGGTCACACACACACTGCAGGGGGTGAAGGGGAGGGGAACGAATCTTGACGACTGACCATTCAGGGCCACACACCCCAACTCTGATAATGTCCTAATAATTATAATAAAGCTATTTTACTTCTGACAGACATGATAGGTGAGCGTTTAGAGAGCGGATGTGCATCTAAAGGGAAATGAAGTGATCTATGAGTCACTAATAATAACATCGCTTAATTCCCGTCAATTTCTATCCCATCCTCCTGAATAGTAAGTGCTTTCCATTACCAGATTGATTCGCAATTTGCCGCAATTAGCCTAAGTGGCCACGTGATCTCCTCAGATGGGTCCCTCAAGGTGAGTTGTTAGATAGGGATCTATTTAATCAATTAACCCCTCCCCAATACACTTAGACTATGCATTCACGCATCAGAATGGAGGTCAACAAAGAAAGCAGATCAGCTTGCAATGCTGTACTCACTTGGTACCAAAAAAAAGCGAAATCCTCATACAAATAAATGAGTCATATTAGGAATAAATGACAAAAACCAAAAAAAACATGGTGGTGGATCAGGTCTAACCTACAGCAAGTAGTTGGACATATTTTTTTGTGGTTTTACTGGAGGACTTTTAGTACTCACTGCAAAAACAAAAAGGGAAAAAAAAAAACACATGATGGACAGCCTGACATAGCAACTTCATTACCACAAAACATGAGGCCCCAAGTTCCTTCTATTGAAACAGTTAGTTAGATGTTCCACTTGATTTAGGCTCTCCATTGCTTACGGAATACCACAAGCATATAACCGTCGTACGTTTGTGAGCCTCCTTCAGAATGGCAGAGGTGATTATGAGTCTTTTAAGGCTCAACACCAGCAAGGCTGAAGGACTTAACGTCACTCAGTTCATGTTTCACCCACGATTACGGGGGCTCACACACACACACACAGACATATACGCAAAGGGAAAATCCCATCCTATCTGTGGCCTGCTGAAGCCACTGAGATCTTAGTGCGAGTCTGAGCTTCCGTAGGCGGCCCGTGGCCGCAGATTGTGGGGGGAAAAAAAAAATTCCCTCAGGACACTTGAGGAATTCCTCTGAGCTCTTTCAGTGACTAGGCCAATAGGTCAGAGGAGCCCGATTTACTGCTGTCTCCTTTGCACCAGCATTGTCATCTGCAATTCTCCTGTGACGTAAAGACATTCCGCTGAGTTCACGATTACTTCATAATCGAGGGACACTTCTACTCGAAATCGCATCCAGTCCAGAATAGCAAAAAAAATAAAATAAAATAAAAGCATACAAATACATTCATCTCATAATTACTCATCACAAAGCATGGACCCTCATATCCTGTGTTCAGCCCTGAGGCCATTCATAAGAGACGACACTCTGAACTGCGAAAGGCAATGTCTGCATAAGGTGAGAAAGGACAGACAGGTGTGCCCATGCAGCGCGTGTCTGTGTGTACACTGGCAGCCTTCCAGGCAGATCCGATTCAGACACTGGCATGCAGGCGACTTGTTTTGGAAGCGATCCCGCACGGCGATTTCAAACCTAACCTGAGAAGTTTGGATATTAAAAGATGAATGAGGGCTGCTCTCCTTTTCCACTTATCTCCCACGCCGCCTCCCCTGTGATATCAGAAGGCATATAATGCTTAATTAACACCTTCTCGGCCCTCTGACAAAGCAACTAGATATTGCAGACGTCTTTATCAGTCTCCTGCTGAGTGTTACTTCACACTTCAAGAGCAACACCGCGGCTCACGACAAGCCACGCATTCAATTCAATGACTACCGAAAGGAGATTATTTTGCACCAATTGCAAGCTTGGAGGAGAAGGTTTGAAGTGCCCATGCGTGTGAAAACCAACAAACACACCTGATACAACACTGTAGCTAGGTTTACTAAATAAGGTTACTTCCCAGTGCATATAATTAGAGTAAAACAAATCCTGCCTCAATGCCCCACTGGCAGAATACGTGGTCCAAAGAATGCTCCAAATTATCAACCGTGAAACGGCCTAGACATGTACGGAAATATATATTAGCGTTAGAATTCGCCTCCTAATAAAGCACGGCAACGTGGAAGCTGCACTCGAGGCACATTAACTCTGCAGCTAACACCTTTGAGAACAGAATAAAACAACAGAGCAGTTGTTATAGCAAAATATAGTATGTGAATTCTTTTCCCACAACAGCATGCCCGAGTGTTTCATTACTTTTATACCACATTTTCCAGTGATTAACAAAAGATAACGTATAAAAATAGCAACGAACCATTGTTATCAATGTTAGTACTCGTTATATTACTGTGCTTAATTACGGAATATGTATCATCATAAACACTTTCTAGTACATGTTAAATTGCAAATATCTTTTATACAGATCCCTTCTCTATTCTATAGTTTATCATTGTTAAATAACATATTGTATTGTTTGTCAGCTGTTTTGTTCCCGTGTATGTGTTCTTGCTATACAATAGCGAGTATATTACCATAAAACGGCGATTTACATTTTACTCGGGATTTCTATCAGAGCTTCCTGTTCGGGAAAGCATGACGATTATAATTGGTGTGAGAAACGAGGTGTTACTTGGGAGAACTGTTGCTCGCGAGAATTCTGCTGCGGCTGAAGAACTGATTCGTAAATCATCAATGAAAATCTGATCTTGAAAATGCATGAGCCTGGAGTTTATTGGGTTTATGCCAAAAACAAATCAATCAATGTGTGTAGCTGTAAGTGCTTAAATAACTAACACACTTTATTGAATGATTTTAAAAAAAAAACTTCTAATGATGATCAGTGCATTTAAATCAATTCTGAGTTAGAAAAAATATATGTGATGTAGGAACAAATTAAAAAATCTACTGCTAGGAAATCTGCATTGCATCACTACATAAAAAAAAATGAATAGCAGTTTAGTAAATACTATTTATAGATACAGTTTGGTGCATTAGCTGGGCTCCAGTTGACCTGGAAGTTGCAAATTACCCATTGAATTGTGATTAATTAATTAAGTGAAGCACACAGCTGGATTCCAAACAAAAGCAATCCTAACAACAAGAATGGCCTCTGCAGCTTTCATTCGACGTATGAAAAGGTGATTAGATGAAGATATTTATAAACCCAAAACCTCACACTGGTGAGTCCTGAGTGAGGAAATATCGGAGCAGGAAGCCACAGGTTGATTTCCTCTTTCCTCTATTGCCATCCTGTTTGGGCATCCGCTCCATCCCTTTTAAAGAGCACAGCTGGGACTGAGAAGTCAACACCAGCTGGTTTAAAAGGATGTCTGGGGTGACACTCAAGCGCACACAGGCACTCGGTGCACAGCAAAACAGCTGGGGGTCAGGAGGAGCAATGACCTGTTGGATTAGATACATATGAACTCTGCTTGTCCTTTCTTTCTTTCTTTTTTTTTTACCATGGAAGGCTTCCATGATAAATCTAAAGGTGTGCCTAAGGAATCTTAAAGGGCATTAGAAAAAAAGTCATACTATAAACTAACCAAAAAAAAAAAAAAGATATGTACTCTGTTACCCTACAAGTTCTTAAACCTGGTTGTACTGACCGTCATGCGTATTTTGGGTTCTCCTAATCAGATAATCAACAATTTAATTCAATTTGTGGGTTGAAGGAAACAGAGTGAGTATAGCATGCATCTTAACCATATCTAAACCCTTGGCTTAACTTGTCAAAAAAAAAATACCAAGAATATAACCAGAGGAAGTGTCTTTTAAGACTATTCTCAGCCGAAATGTGAAAAAAAAGGGAACTGGTGGGTTGTGATGACATGCTTTATTCATTGAATATGTCACCCACATCCAGTGTTGCATTGCACAGATACGGTACACATGCCTTATTGTTCAACTTCAATCTGAAATCCACCATGTACCACTGAGGTAAACTCTGTCAACCATATCATTATGTCAATTCTTCCTTTAATTAATATGCTTTTCTCTACACAATGCTGATTAAATAATAATAATAATAATAATAATAATAATACCAAGAATGTAAAATATACATTATTTCTCAGCAAAATAAGTATACATATCTATCTCAAATATCTCTAAAGCTCCATAAGATGGATATTAGTTACTAGGATGTCAGGCCACCCAACTCTGGATAATGGTATGTATGGGTGTGTTTATGTATAGCGTGATCCAAAATTCCAGCTTTGTGGTTTCCTCCGAGTTGAGACTGAGACAGCCTTCCATTAGCCGTGGCGTTTGGGTGTAAAGTGAGACACACAAGCCAACAGCTGGATTTCAGCACCAAACAATCAGTGAGTAAAGCAAAAAAGCAACAGCATTACCGCCAACGAGCACTATGATGGCTTTCTTTCAATGTGTGAACAGGTGTCTCACTTAATCTGTCATCACAAGTGGAAGATGAGAGGCTGTCAGAATAATAAAATGAAGGTGCATGGTACACAAAGGCCAGGCCTGCAGGATAATTCATTCAAACCCACCCTGAACGCAAATCAACTGCTACCAATCTGGCACGATTTCCGATCATGTAGCTGATCACGTGCACCTTTGACAAAAATAAAAGCACATAAAACATCCTTCGCGTGTATATTGGTATGAATTTATAATCTCATACTGCGAAATGAAAGATGGATACATGTGCTATACCATGAACATAAATACAGTGCTATATATATATTCATTCATTTATTCATCTTCTACCGCTATATCCGATCTTCTCTCGGGTCACGGGGAGCCCGTGCCTATCTCAGGCGTCTATGGGCATTAAGGCAGGATACACCCTGGATGGAATGCCAACCCATCGCAGGGCACACACACACACATTCACACACACATTCATACACTAGGGACAATTTTCCAAGGTGCCAATCAACCTACCGTGCATGTTTTTGGACCGGGAGGAAACCAGAGAACCCGGAGAAAAACCACCTGAGGCACGGGGGAAAACATGCAAACTCCACACACACGAGAATCGAACCCGGATCCTGGCGGTGTGAGGTGAACGTGCTAACCACTAAGCCACCGTGCCCCCCAGCGTTCTATATATATATATATATATATATATATATATATATATATATATATATATATATATATATCATCCAAGAGCATGCGCTATTGAGATTTAGTTAAAAAATATATTTCTAATCTCAGAAAAGACCCCAAATTCAGTCTTCATTCATTTACAGCCACTAAGATGTGGCCACAAAAATATGATTATGTGACTGATACATTGCAGGCCAGCTAAAAATCACACCAGTATGGTTTTTAAAGCCCCCTTAAAACTCCTCATGTTCATCCACAAGTCATGATGTGCAACGCCAAGTGTTTTCGAACAACCACCTCGGGATTGTAAAGCACTGTGCTTCCTATAATACACTCCACTGACTTACAGCTGACTGCACCAGTGTAAACTCAACTGGGGTGTATGATTCTACAGACAAGCCGAGGTACATGATGCAAATCAAAACAAGAAAATACATGTCAGCTTTCGGGGGCGAGAGATTGAAATCAAAGCCACCAGTTTTATTCATTAAAACAAAATCTAGCCGACTTGAAACAGCTGTGCTTAAACACATACCATCAATATAGCACTTAAAAGTATATACAGTATAGGATTCTTTAAGCTGGACTAAAGCGCAGTCAACTGACCAGACATGAATATCCTGGACTAAAATCAGGGTATAAATACAGGTTATTGTTACATTTTAATGCAGCCCTGGCCAACTAAAAACACATTTTTTTTACTTATATTTTACTTCTTCTTTGCTTGACTAACATCACAAGACATCTTTTCCAGCCAAAATCTGAGCATCACTTCTGTATGTGTGTGTATAGGGATTTCACCTATCTTAGCCGCATTATGCTTCGCATCAAAACACATCAATTCCATTGGACGGATTTCTGTTTACGCCATGAATCACAGAAACACTCATCTCCGAAGTGACATCTTCAGTCTAGTGATCATTCGCAATCTGTGACCTTCTGTGGCAACTGGGATCAGTAAGCACCCTGTTGCGATTTCAAATAACCAGCGATGTGTTGTGTATACCATAGTGACCGAAATACATATCATAATAATATACATAACACCTTCTTAAAAGCTCAGGTGTTCCACTCCATAAGGACAAGACCCTATCAAGCATATATTAATAAAACAAAACAAAAACAAAACAGGGATGGAAGAGGTACCACCTTTTATCTCCTCATCCATAGCTATAATATCTGTATGGGTTCCCCCCAGAAACATCCCAATGAAAAGGTGTAAACAAATACATGTCCCATGTATTCCCAACTCGTTTTCCTGGGACTTGTATTTAATCATTGGGAGTTTTTGGATCGTTTACAAAACATGTACAACTGGTGCATTTATTGGTAAATATGGACCGAGGAACCTGGAAATGGTGTTTATAGTGGGTGGCTGGAAGATGAAGATAAAACGAAACACTGGGTAAATGGGGAACTAGAGCATGTGAATTATTTAGCTGAAGTGTTACATATCCGGTAACGCAGATTGCACAGGACGCCGGATACATTAGTTTTGGGGGTAAATTGTGAAATATTATTAGTTTCCAAACTAAAACAAACACCGCCCATGTGTCTTAACTGTGTATCTGTGTATCAGGGGCTGTCAGTCAAACCGCGTGCTCGTCTCAATCCCAGGCACATACTAATGAATATGTATAATAAAGGTGGGGGGAAAAAACTCGGAAGAAAAGCGTTAGAGCTGCAGTGTTGCAGGACTTTCCTGGAATTTCTTGCGCCCCAGCATCCAGGGGACACGATCAACTCACCGACTGCAAGAAGGCGAGAGTGCGCACGTAGTCCCGCTCGGTGTTCAGCAGCTCGTTGAGCACGCAGAGCCGCAGGCGCAGCTGGCGCTCCGAGTCCTTCCCCGGCAGCTCGGCGTTCTCCCGAGCGCTCTCCTCCATGGTTTTTGCCACCCCTCCACAATCCTCACCAAATTATATGAAAACACTCGACTTACAACTAACCAAATAAATAAACAAATTTTTAAAAAAGCTTTCCCTCCCCCGTCCGGGCGGCGAGGAGGTGGCTCGGTGGTCTGTTTGCTCTTCCTTAGTCCATTCCACAGCGCATCGCGTTCACCGCCACCAGCACCGCGGTCCCGGGAAAACTCTCAGCACTCGCGTGGTCGGTGGAATAAATTGTCAGACAACAACAACAACAACAAAAAAGTTCCCTAAAACATATTCCAATCAAACTCTTCAAGAAGACTTCTGAAAGGAGAAACACGAGTTAGTGAGGAACTGCAGCGCTGAGGAAGCACGCTGTGTGCAGGCGGAAAAGCGACACGCTGTTGTAGTTACACGGAGGAGTAAGGCAGTCTCTGAGGAGACCAGACCGTCTGCGCTCTCTCTCTCTCTCTCTCTCTCTCTCTCTCTCTCTCTCTCTCTCTCTCTCTCTCTCTCGTGTCTCGTCTCATGTTCGCACACACACATCAGGCTATGCCTACTTCACAGTCTTTAAAATACTGTATATTTGGGAGATGGCCCTCACCCATGTGCTCCTCTACAGGAAAAGATGATACATTTTCTGTTCAGGGAAATCTCGACCTAGACATCTCCACAAACCATTTCCATGTCCAGCCTTACAGCTCAAAAGCTCTTGGACTCAAAATGATAAGTGTGTTCATGTAGGAACAACTTTTTTTTCTGTCCCATGCTCATTTGCTCAGATGAAGTTCAGAGGCCAGCATGAAGGCCAACATTGGCCGTCATTTTCTTGTTATTGCTGGTGAGAGCTTTAAAAGGGAGGATGAGCCCTGCCAAAAGAGGGTAAAATGGGCAGCAGTAGGAGAGAGGAAGATAAAGGGGTGAATCGACATGTGAAGTGAACTGCGCCATTCATTCATTGATGCAGTTGGTTGTTCATCGGGGTGGAGGTGAAGACACCAGAAAGCATGGGGTAAGCGAGGCAGGAGTTGGTGGAAATTTTCGTAAAGGGCATTGCAAAAAGACTGCAATGTGAGAGGAAACCAGAGAACCCAGAGGAAACACAAAGATCCAGGGAGATCTCGGTGGCACAGGGCTGCTAGAGATCAACAACAACAGTAGCCAGTGGGTTAGAGTGAGAATTAATGCAACAACGATTTCCTCAATCCAGAACAAACCTTTTTTTTTTTTTTTACAAAACGTTGCTGCACTAGTACAAAGAGAAAAGACGAATGCTACTTTCTCGCCACCGTTACAGTGTTTTTAAAATTTGTTCAGATTTCGTAGGTGTTTAGAGAGGCAGGTTTTAGTTGTAGTTCTGGAGGCAGCGTGCATCAGAACCCGAGGACATCCTGAATGAGAGCAAACACCTGAAAAGAAGCGAGCAGAAGGAGCGTGTGTGCATCCTGTTTACCCACACTACAAAGCACAGACTCAAGAATCGGTTAGTACAAAGGGCATATCATATAACCACAAACTCAAGGCACATGAAAACTGTACAGGAAGCCTGTCCACTCAGAGTGCTAATGTTCAGGCTTATATTATTTAGCTGGTCCAAAACTGCAGAGTGATCAAAAAGTGTTTAAAAAGTTCACATCGTGCACAAATCTTATTTGCTGCACAAAAGTGCACAATAACAGCATGAAGTTAAGGAGTGAACCGAGCTATAACACAGCGCATATATTCTAACTCATTTTAATTCGTTTGTTCAAAAAGCAAATAAAGGGCAGAGGTTTGGTAGAGCGCCTGGTGGGGGAAACACTTCACTGCCGTGCACCGCAAAAAAATAGGTGCGCAGAGGGAGGGCGCCATCTAGTGGGCAAATTCAGAACTGACCTACTCCATGACGTCACTAACGAACTCAGGAGTGCTGCTGTGATTTTTATTTTAATCAACGGTAAAATTTTAAATAAATACGGTAGGTACGCTATACTATATATCACCATATTGCTATTTTACTTTAATTATTTTTGTATCATGTATATACATATATATATATATATATATATATATATATATATATATATATATATATATATCATTCATTCATTCATTCATCTTCTACCGCTTTATCCGATCTTCACTCGGGTCACGGGGAACGCATCTCAGGCGTCTATGGGCATTAAGGCAGGATACACCCTGCATGGAATGCCAACCCATCGCAGGGCACACACACACACTCACACACACATTCGTACACTAGGGACAATTTTCCAAGGTGCCAATCAACCTACCGTGCATGTTTTTGGACCGGGGGGAAACCGGAGAACCCGGACGGAGAAAAACCCCCTGAGGCACGGGGAGAACATGCAAACTCCACACACACATGACCGAGACGGGAATCGAACCCGGACCCGGTGTGAGGCGAACATGTTAACCACTAAGCTACCGTGCCCCCTGGAATAAATGAATTGTTTTTGTTTATTACAAAGACACCCACACATATATACATATATATAAAAGTTTGTCATTACTCTTGATTGAGCAACTGGAATTAATTTCACTGATCGTTAGTGATTTGACGCACAGCGGTTCGCGTGACAGGCAATGATTGTGGAATTTTCAGCATACCATACAGACCTGTTTAAATACTCTGACCTTTGTGGGTTTCCGACTATAATCTTCTCATTTCACTTCAGCTTCACATTTTAAAACCTTCCATGATTTCTTTTTGAGCCATTTTAATGACGATTCGCTCTGGATAACTGCCTTTCTGCATGACACATCTATACTTCATACTTGGATAAAGGCTGTTCATAATGTATTCATTGATTTATTTTTTTTCTTCCTAGCGTATACAAAAATTTTGATTTTACTTTAATGACTAGTTCTACACTAAACTTTGGAAACTGATTCTACACTTTCTTTTTTTTCTCCCCAGTGTTTGAAGGAGTCGTAGCTTTTCCTGCCGTTTACCTTTAGTAAAGGAGAGGTTTCAAGCAATAAATCTGTGAGTAAATATCCCGCCATCCCAGATTTCCTGACACATGGCCAAGAACATTCGGAATGAGCTGGGAACCTTGAAGTTTGGGTAACAACTCAACAAAGATTTGTACAGTGGGGGGAAAAAACACTAGTTGATAAAGTGGAGCTTTCACTAAGGTGTTGTTTGTATGGCATTTATAAGAAGAATCCCTATCAGTTATCTTAGCTGAATTTTACTTGTAAAATACAATTGCAGCTTGTGATTAAAACCAGAAGATATTGTCCCAAATAAGAGAAAAAAAAAACATCTATATATATTTATATCTATATATATCTATATACACACACACAAATATAAATACAAATAAATATATAATAATTGTCATTCTGTTTCTTCCATTAGAACCCTATTTTAGAATGTTCTACTTTGCTCTCCTTTTGATTCTGC
The DNA here is from genome assembly GCA_030449085.1 of Kryptopterus vitreolus. Lineage (NCBI taxonomy): Eukaryota > Metazoa > Chordata > Actinopteri > Siluriformes > Siluridae > Kryptopterus > Kryptopterus vitreolus. The sequence continues at coordinate 5,622,639 of JACRUU010000020.1, forward strand.
TGCATTCCTGCAGTCAGTGCGAGGCTTCCAGAGCTGTTGATCTAGAAGATCTGGCCTCCAACACCACATGGGCAATCGCCTACAGTTCAAGCTGTAGCGCCACCTGTGGTTTGGGTATCCGCACCCAGAGGCTCTGTCCAATGGCGACCGATGACATTGCGAACTCTCCAGAGTGCACAGTTCGTCAGGTCCTGTGTCTGGACAAGTGGCAGTGTGGGCTACAGACTCAAACAGCCAGCACGGGACAGCATCTGGAGTTGGACTGTGTGGAGGAAGTCATGGAAGCCATGGGCCGCTTTGCCTTCGTGGTGTCATGGCACTTTGCACGAGGGATCATCACTACCGATAACCGCTTCTTTGTACGGCGCGACGTCCCGGGCTTGGACAGGGTCGTCCTGAATCCGGTGAGAGAGGAGGACGCCGGGACGTATCGCTGCGATGTCTTGGACACGTCTTACCACAGGGTGAAGAGAATGTATAAAGGACTGAAGGTATTGTCTGCCAATGTGTTGAGCTTGAACTTCGCCAAGGGTTTGAGCGAGTGGGAGAAAACCGACAAGAAAAACGTGACCGTCGTCACGGGGAATCTGTATCCGAGCGGGACTATTCTAAAGGCGCTGCTGTATAGTGTGTCCATATCAATCTCTGTCGCTTTGATTGTCTTCCTTGGTGTGTTTGCGTTTTCCTATCGGAAAGGTCAACAAGGAAGGACCCAATTTCCCAGAGAGCGTGAAAGAAACGCCTAATGACTGTTTTTTTTTTTTTTTTTTTAAATCCACACACAAAGCACACAAAACTGATGGCAGTTTCTTTTACATTCCTGTTTCATACAAGTTTGTGGAATTGAAATTCTATTAAAGTGCTTAACACCGGGTTGTTCATCTGCATTTACTCCTAATCCCAATAAAGAAGACTCAGGAATTGCGAGACGTACAGCACGGTCTCCGAAATCAATAAATAATGTTTACGGGGCTGCAGAGTAGCACTTTAACAGTAGCATGCAACGTTAACTGCTTAAGCATGCAAACACTGAACAAATAAGTGAAAAGAAAAATGCACACACACACACAGACACACACACACCACAGGGTAAATAAACTGGTGCTTTATTGAATGACGACATTAGAATTGTGTGCTCACCACAAACTCTCTCGATAACAAATCGCTAAAAAGGTGCTCTATGAAGTGAAGCTACTATCTACAAACTTAGTATTAAGGCAGAGAGAGGCCCAACTTCATCGTCTCACAGTAGAACGCAGCATTAAACAACCAGGAGCAGTTTTTATATTAGATTTTTGTTTTTGTTTTTTTTTATACTTTAAAAAGAACCTCATTCTTGTTCATCTACTCTTCTCAAAGCCAGAGATGCGCTTTAACACACGCCTGGTTTCAATAAATAAGCCGTAAATCCTCAACATTACGAACCTTTTAAAAACACACACACACGCGCACGATTCCAGACGCTTCTAGTGACTATATAAATATTCTGAAATTAGTCACGAAGACTAGGCTACTGTAATGGTTGGGTGAAAAGGGAAACAGATAATCGACCAGTGTGTTTCTAGGCCATCCAACAGCCTTCTGCTTCTACTATACATACCGTGAAAATCGCATGACCCCGGGACTAAACTAAACTAAACTCCCAAGATTCAAGGCTTGATGTTTTCGTTTCTCTACAGCAGTGCAATTTGAGTCGAGATCTACACACCAGGGGCCTCATTTAGCAGTCGCGTACAAGAAATAATGTGTAAAGGATAAATCTTTGCAATCACATGCTGGTAAATGCCAAGCTCTCTCATTGTATGGGTAATTTAGTAACGGCAACTAAAAAAACCCCACAACAACCGGAGAGCTCCTCCTGTATAAAATATACGCTAAAATCCCTCTTCCAGTAATGCAGCTCAGCCACCGCACAGCTGACCATAAGCAGGGTGCTGTTACTTTGGTCATGATTGTATAAGCTAGTGTTCTTTGTATAAAAATATGGATCTTGTATGGGTTGTCATGTTGTCAGTTCGGAAATCTATAAGGAGCTGGTGCAGGAGAGAAACTATTCCCCAGCGAATATAACTGGATCGCACGAAGAATGCACAGATTTAAAAATGCTCGTCTCCGACTTAATAAACAAGGCCCCTTTCTTTAAATGACCTATTTCTGCTTTGGGAACGAGTCACTTCTCCAGCAGTTAAGTGGAATAGATATGTGTACGATTCGATCACGCACATTCTCATTGACAAAGTCTTAATGAAAAATACTTTGTTCCCAAGCATTGGGACCGAGGGCCAAACGCACAATTAAAGGAGGATAAATGTTCATTGTCTTTTTGTTTTTTTTTTTTTTTAATTACAAAACACGTCCTCCATTCTATTCTGATATCACCGGAAATCGAGCCGAATAATGCAGGACGCATTAATGCTCTAATCTACTAAATGCAATGATCCCTTAAAATAGCTCCTGAAATATATATATATATATATATATATATATATATATGTGTGTGTGTGTTGTGTGTGTGTGTGTGTGTATATGTGTATATATATATATATATATATATATATATATATATATATATATATATATATATATATATATATATATATATATATATATATATATATATATATATATATATATATATAAACCCTACAGCATTTTGAAAAAAAAAAAAAAAAAAAATCCCACAACTCTCTTTTTTTTTTTGTTGTCACATACAAAAACAGCATTTTTGGATTTGTGAGGCCATGCGGATCGCTGCTGACTTAATGGACAGCATTTTGTATTACAAATGAAGAAATCTCGACAACAAATCGATAGTTACAATTCAGCACAAGTGCTTGGCGATCTGACCGAAAGCACACTCGGCTAGAACGGGAGCTGATCTTCAAGGTGAAGAAACAAAGCTAAATCTAGTCAATCCAACCAACAAGACCAGGACAGCGCAATAATAATAAAAAAAAGCATAGTTTCGCAAGAACAGCCTTTTTTATTTATTTATTAATTTTTTCTAACGCTAATGAATAAACCAAACCAAGCACGACCTAACTGAGGCACGCGATGTTTCTGGAGGTTCCGTGTTTCACAATGCGCGAGTAATCAGTGCAATAGTGCAGCTGAACCGAGCCATACTGGAATGATGACAATAGACGGCTACTGTCCGTCAATGCCCCCGCCCCTTTTTTTTCCCATCCCCACACTTCTACACATGCTTTTCTACAAGGTAGAAAACTCAATTTTTCGGATACAAATCAAGCTTCTTCAAGGCATAACAAGGGTGCATCAGGTGCTAAAAGTATCAAAGTCTTTGGTAAAATATTGCTTTGCTATTTGACATGCATTTATTTTATTTTTTTTTTACTCCAATATCAACATGGAAGACTGCTGAGTAAATAATTAACGAAGCAAATTCAGCACAGCTCATTCGACTCATTCTTATGTTCCCAAACTGAACAGCGGGAGCTTTAAAGGAGACAGAGGTTTTAAATTTAGTGTGAGGATGCATATCTGGTGAATGTATATTTAGAAAAAAAAAAAAAAATAAGAGGTAAAGCTACAAATTCAGTTCAAAGAATTAAGGAATTCGCTGGTCGATAAAATGTTGCTTGGTCATTATCAGTGGCTGGTATACTGTAAAGAAAGTAAACGGAGAAGAAGAAGGGGAAAAAAAACAAAAATTTCAAAGTACAGGTCTAGAAGAGGGACATTTTGCTGGTGCAACGAGTAATAACTGGAACATTCGGCTTGTATCCAAATTTAAGGCAATGTTTGTCCCTGTAGGCAGGTTCGCAAACATTATATTAGGCTTTTCAAGCACTGGAAATGGTTTGCATAAACAAAAAGCGAAGCCCTTTGCGTTTCGCCAAAGCCAGGAAGGTGATGTATGTGATGGCAAGCAATGTGAATCGTTCTTATTATTATGTGTATATTGCAAAGAGAGAAGCCATTGTTTTTGTAGACTGAAAATATACATTTTTAAGAATTTCTACAGCAGATTGACATTTATATTGAAACCCGAGTGTTGGGACGGAAATCTCTCACTAAATAAAAGCTATGCCTGCTTGAAAGTGGACTGGCCACATTCGAGCTTTTGGAATTAATTACTAACCATGACAGAAAAAAAAAAAAGTAGGACAAGTGCTGGAAGAAAAGGAATCCACTACCGTGATGCATCACAGTAAAGCCCAGGTCAGGAAACGGATAGGTCTGGAGATTTCGATCGATCCTCAGTGATGAGAAGGAATGGCAAAGGGCTCTTTAAAGGACAAACAAGCAAGGTAAGGGTTCTTGTGTTTATCTCTTCCCTGATTTCATATAAGAGGGAATGGCTCCCCGGGCGGTCAGGCCTTCGAAGCGCTTGTATGTGTAGTTAATGAAGACCCAGTCTTTGCTCTTTAAATCAGCTTCACTGTGGTTGGATACTACGGTTGCTAAGACACATGAGAGAGAACAACGTTAATCAAAACGAGAAGTACATATAAAAAAAAAAAAAAAACCAAACATTCCCTAAACATACTTGTTGGTTGAAGGATGTCCGAATCTGGAAACTCATCAAAGTTTGAGGTGTCGTCAATGCTTTTAATCTCGATTGGAATGGCAGCGGGTCTCTCCCTGTTCAAATCACAATACTTGTGTTAATAGTGTCTAAACTTGAAGGTAAATGCTTGATTATATGCAGGAAACTAATACTGTTCAGCTAATATACTATAATTCAAAACAAATGTAAGTCTATTGGTCGAATAATATTACAAGTGTGATTATATTTAATAAAAATACACTGGAAAGTATTCATTGTATAAATTTCCGCGTCCTTCTTTGGAAGCATCTTTAATAGAAATGTACAAATCACTGTGCAGTTTAAAACATTTGAAACAGCTTAAGAATAACACGGAAATAAAACGTAACATTTGGCACTATTGTGTTTGAAATCAGTAAGTAATGAGTTATAATGAATATGTTTGCTGACGCTTATTCAGATCATTTATTACAACCACACCCTTGCTTGTTAGACAATGATTAAATATTAGCCATATTTTGCATACGAGTTCCTCAACCGGACATAGGACTGCATTCAACACTGAAAGATTTTACCTGATATGGTCATAGTCCACCCCTTCAAAGAAAGAGTTGGATTTGATCTCTTCAACTCCTGTGGCACCAATCCTGTTTTCACCCTCACAGCAGAACCTAGAACATAAACACTCCATTAATTCCTCATTTATGACATGCTGTTATAATAATACATTCAAGAACACTGTGGTGTTAAATCTCCTTATACCAATGAACCTTTCCAGCATTTACATTATTAATTAATTAAAGAACTCCCAGTTTTAGCACATTATAGCTGTATTGAAGGCTGAATATAGTTCCTTAAAACAAGGAAACCCGTATAGTTTCTGCTCCGCAAACTATAATCAACTATGCTCTTACCTGAAACTTAAATTATGCTCATCCAACATACAAATTTGCTTGGCGGAGCCGTTACTTAAGAAATAACATGAGTCTGGCCGAATTAATAGAACCCTATGACTTGAATTACAGCTGGCACATCTGTCAGAGGTGCTGTTAAATCACATGTAAGCACTTGTATGATTAGGAACGCTACCAATTATTCACAAGCAATTTATGGAAACCGATCAGCCATAACATTAAAACCAGCTGTCTTTCATTTTCCTCCCTTGTGCTGCCAAAACAGTTCTGCAAGGACTGTTATGATATTAGCAGTGGAGTCGGGAAGCCGTGATGTGGAGCCTCTGTGAACTGGACTTGCTTGCCTACCAAAAATACTCGAATCAGGTTAACATTTAGGGAGTTTAATTCAACACCATGACCTTTCGATGTGACGTTCCTATAAATTTCCAAGCAGTGTGTGGCAGGGAACATTCATTCATCTTCTAACGCTTTATCTGACTTCTCTCTCGTGGGGAGCATGTGCTCTTCGGCCATCAAGGCAGGACACACCCTGTATGGACTGCCAAGCCATCGCAGCGTGTGTGCACACACACACACACACACACACACACACACACACACACACACACACACACACACACACACACACACACACACACACACACACACACACACACACACACACACACACACACACACACACACACACACGACAATTTTGCAAACCCTCTTTCAAAATCATAGCCAGAATTTGCATCTCTGTACCCTTTCTGTACCAGAAATCAGCCACTCAAATCATCCACAAATCAGCCACATTTCTGTTCCTGTAGGATTTAACTAACGCTTGACAATATCTGCCTCTTGGGACATAATCTGACCAGGTCGTCTGACGGTTAAAGTTTCGCCCTTATTAAAAATCTCTACACATCAAAGGTGCCTAATATATTACAGTATCCTGACATGAGCTAGAAAATACTAGAAACTAGGGTTGGGAAACGAAAATCGGTCCTGGAATTGTATATTTCAGATTAAGAATGGGTTACCTGTTATAAAATTTCGGTCCCTCTCATCAATTCCTGAGTGCGCAATTTACCCACTTGGCAACCTGCAAGGACCTTACTTGGTAATCTAAACACGAGTTTACAAGATGGACCGCGATGGTTACGCATTGTAAAAAACAAAGTGTTTTTATTGTAATAAACTAATATGTTGACTGAGCGCCTGCGCCTGTTGGTTCATCATTTGGAATCGAAGCTGGGAATCGATAAGATTGATTAAATTAAAATGACACTTAACCCTACTAGAAACAAACTGTACCTGAGGATAAGATCTTTCGCCTTCTCTGAAATGGGAACTTCTGGGGGGAATGTCAGCGTTTCCCGCCAATTCATCACCTTCCTATACGTCTCCTGAGGCGTCTCGGAGCAGAAAGGCGGATAACCTGCACACACACATCAATCAGTGATTTTTGGTGTGTCGGAATTTAAAAAAAAAAAAAAAAAAAAAAAAAAAAAAAACACTACAATGACTTCATAATTCTCGCTCACCTATAAGCATTTCATACATGATGACCCCCAGGCTCCACCAATCACAAAGTTTATTGTATCCGTTCTGCAGGAAAACTTCAGGAGCGATGTAGTCAGGGGTTCCGACGGTAGAAAAGGCCTGAAGTAACACAAATCCACTTATTCACCAGACAGCTCGAGCTCAGCATATAAAACTCTACGCCACTTTGTCTACAAACATTCAAAGCACATTATACATCCACTCCAGTCAATGTAACAGAAGAAGCTCTTAAAAGCAGAGCTTGTTTAATATCACACACTCGTGTTCCTTAGAACGTCACTGGCCTTCGTGTTTACATCGCTTTACTCACCAGCTGTCTCCGGTTTCTCTTCCACGTCTCTGCTTTTCGCTTTGAGTTCATGTTTTGGAATGCTGTGAAGAAATGGCGGGGGGGAAAAATGCCCCACAATGGTTAATTCTAGCAGGAGTAATATAAACAAACAACAAATACTGGCTTTTGTTTTTATCCAGAAATTATCCCAGTGTCAAGAAACAGGATATTACAAAGCAGAAGTACTTTCTCAGTTAAGCAAAGAAAGCATCTGATGAAGCGAGTGCCACTCGTGCCGTTTCATACAGCATAGTGATGGCCTGGCCAACCCGTGGCTCCCGAGCCTCATGCGGCTCTTTAACTAGTTTCATGCGGCTCTTTAGGAGCTTTAGCCTCCTACTAGTTGGCCACCCCTGGCCTAGTGCATGTGGTATCGTCTTCCCATATATTAATGGAGAACTTGTAGTCCCAGAGATTCGATGGTTTCCGGTGACACCATCATAATTTGAAAACATCGCAGGTGGAGACATAGGCTACTCTGTTTTAAAGTTTTAAGGAATGTAGTATATTGTATTTTTTTAAATAATTTAACATGTTAAGCAAAACAGCGCAATTTATACTACCGGAAGGTAAAAATACTTCCAGTACATGCTCTGCTACAGTGTCCGGGGACACCGCAGATCCACCGAAAAAAATACTATAAATAACACAGAGACAACTTAATTATATTGACCGCTGGTGAGAATAACACAACAAATTGTAAGAAAATTTTAAGTGTGAAAATTTGTATCATCATCATCAAGGGGTTAGGGATTGCCACAGGGGACGGTCTGGTCCGCAAAGTTTGTTTTGACACGTTTTATGCTGGATGTCCTTCCTAACGTAACTCTCCCCATTCGTTCGGGCTTTGGAGCACCAGGAATGCACCAGGAATGGCTTGTGCAACCTTAACATCTGGGGCAGCCTGGGGGGTTAGGGCCCAGTAGTGACAGAATAGCGATGCTGGGACTCGAACCTGCGACCTTTCAGTCCAGAGCCTAATGCCTTAACCACTGAGCCACCACCTCCCCATTCAGGGACTACCTCTAGATCACGTTTTATTTTATGTGGCCTGAAAGAGCTTAAAAGGTGTATGATGTGCATGTCTTCAAAAAAAGGCTATGCTACTGTAAAGCGTGCATTGACAATAAATTAAATCTCCCACAATGCATGAGACCAAGTTAACCACAAAGTGACGCCATCCTGCCACTAGACAGCAGCATATCCCACATTAGTCATTACCGAAGGCGAATTTCCTAACAAACAGAATTGAGAAATTCCTAGAAATTATCCCAAAATGTCCACTTCCAAGAAAGATGGGAAAGCGAAAACATGTTTATGCGTCAAGGAGAAAAACCAGTATGTTTTGTGTGTTATGCAGCGGTGTCGGTCAACAAAGAGTAAATACTGTCTTATAATTACAACAGGCCCTTCGAGGCCAACCATAATACTGATGTGGCCCACGGTGATGATAGTTTGACCGCGCCTCTTCTAGATTTTATGTTTCTTATACACTGTATACTGCAATAGATCCAAAGGACAGAACGGCTTAACACTATAAAGGTCCTTGAATTTAAGATTTGTACATTTCATTATTTTTTAATTGTACAGTTCATAATTCTATCTTCTTCCACAATACGGGCAAATCCTCAAAGCGTGCGTGATTCATTCTTTATAACAGCATGTCCCCGACTGTAACTGTAAGTCAATCTGATGCTTTCATTTTATTGCATTTTAATCACTCGTGCACTGAGATCTTACTGGAAGAAGTGCCACATCATCTAAGACTATTAATACAAACACACACACACACACACACACACACACAAAGGTTATTATAAAAAAAAAAAAAAAAAAAAAGGTCATTGATATGGGGGTGGATCTTTTAAATCTTAAAGGAGTCTCAAGTGTCAGCTCCCTGTTACGGTCAGCACGTTTTCTGGCACAGCGTTCAGGGCGGAGGACTTTCCATTTTCTCGGCAACATGACAAGCTGCTTACGATTGACTTTTGAGTGAAAGTAGTTCATTTCCCAAATGTAAAAGTGCGTTTTGATACATTCGCTGGTGACTGAAATGTATTTATTACATGCAGCTCATCGTGTTTGCTTTAGATGCGTGTCAGATTGTTACTTCATGTAGCTATTAATGTGGTAAAAACAATAACGAGCATAAGAAGACAAAGTGTCCTTGATATTATAGTATTTATAACTTTAAAAAAAAAAAAACAACAGCAGCAAACTTGACTTTCCTTCTTGTTTTTTTTTACTAATCTAGACAAATTTGCACATTCAAACATGCCAATTCCAACAGTTTTCCACTATTTTAACCCGAAAAACACGAGGCACACAAACTTCGGCATTCAACTACAGACGGTCTTTGAGTACGAGGCATAAAGCTCTACTTCTTAAAGCTGAAATCCTCAACTGAGGTCACACTTATGTCAACTTTCTTAGCACAGGCAGCATTATTCATGCTGGTTTGGAGAACCTCCCAGCTTTTAACGCGCCTTTTGAAACTGCAGTGGAAACCAAACACCATGTTAGGAACAGTACACATTTAGGAACTACCTTTCTGTCAACAAAGACATCCTAGCAACTGCTGCCACATGGCCAACCATACTGTAGTGATTTCATTACATACTGGCAGGGAGTGTCAAAGAAGGAGACATCACAGATGCCAATGCTGCTAATAAGAAAATCCTAGCAAGGGGAGAGAGCGTGTTCCACACAGAAAAAAAAAATTAATAATGAGCCGTAAATTAATTACTGATAACACGCATTAGTTGAACTGATATCTTACTGCTCAAATGAAGCAGGAAACATCCAACACTATTGTGTACACGAGCGGTAACAATGTTCAGAAACATAAAGGAGTTTCCTCAGAAACCTTCTTCTTCTGCTGTGTTGCATCATTGTGTCAGACAATACAGTACTGCTAATACACCAAACATGTGGTTAGTACAGGTCTACAGCCAACTCCAGCATATACACATTGACTCCAGCAGCACACGTAAATGGCATAACGGATAAAAGCTGTGCTTCGGTAACATCACATGGCGAGGAACAGACATGCTTCATTTTGCTATATTAAAAATGTACAGCTTTGTGTTCATTCTAAATTCTTTACTGTTACAAATGAAACTCACGTCGACATGTTAAATGTATTAAGGAACCGTGAAAGACTGCGTTGTATCCAAACACAGGTGTGCATCATGTTAATAAACAAACCTCCACCACAATCACAACCGTTAATTTTTCCGCCTCTAACCATATGGGAATTCCCAGAGCACAGTTCACCGAGATAAAGTCAGCAGGATGTGAAAGTAACTGCAAGGGCGGGTCCTCCAGATATGAGAGTTTTGGCACATTAAAACACAAGGTGGCTGCAGCAGAGGGAAGAGTAGCTTCTATTTAAACTTAAAAAAGAGATCGAAATAAATAAAAGCTAATTTCACTTAGCACAGTAGAGAATTAGGCATGAAATAATAATTATTAAAAAAAAAAAAAAAAAAAAAAAAAAAAAAAAAAAAAACACTTTAGATCGCCCTGAGAAAAGTTAGTCAGTGAGATTTTTTTTTGGTAAATTAAAATTAGTACTATTATTATTTTGCAATACAAGTGGTTTGTTTGTCTAGTAGTATTTTACAAATCAGTTCAGGAAATAAAGCTTAGTAGGTTTTTAAAGGAAAAATCAAATACAAACACATACACACACACACACACACACACACACACACACATTACACATATGAAAAGAAAAAAGGTGGCACAAACCACTAACAGCTCATTGTTTCATCAGCTTTTATGAAATGTTTTGGAAGCAACACGTACAGATGATACATGGACAACACGCCTAATAAATCAACAGCAGATCTCCAGATACACGCTTAAATCTGCCACTTTCCCCTTAACGATGATTTATAAGCTATTAACCTCTGTCTAACAGAGGCAGACTTTGTGTAAACAGTATTATATTTAGTCCAGACACACATTGCTTGAAGGAAACTCATCCCAGGGTAGGCGTTGTACTCATGTTGAAAGCGAAACAGTTACAGGGACGAACCGCGCAGGGATTAGACCGGGGACTGAAGAACGCCAGAGACAAGTGTAGAAAGTAATACCCTGATTAGGGACATGAAAGCAGGAAAAAACATGTTGACTTACTAAAATTGCTGGGCAGGCTATGGTTGAGGTTTCTGTAGAATTCGGTCCTGTGGGCTTTTTTAAGCCCAGTACACAATCCAAAATCAGACAGCTTTACATGGCCCTGCAAAACAAACACACACGCAAGCACAAAACCATTATGCATTAGCATAATGTTTAACACAGCAGATCACTTGTCATCTAAATTCTCACAATGATCACAAAATCAACCTTTGAATCCAGGAGCAGATTGTCGGGTTTTATATCTCTGTGGATGAAACCCAGCTGGTGAATAGAGTCGATGGCGAGAACCGTCTCGGCGATGTAAAACTGCGTCGCTTCCTCCGTCAGTGTGTCCTTCTTCATCAGCAGTGTCATCATGTCGCCTGCAGAGACACAAATAACACATTGGGTTTGATATCAAATTGACTAGTGCATGGAAATAAAGAGATTCGATCAATTACCCATGTGGCCAATCACAGATGTCCATCACACCCATGAGTCTTTACTGAGCAAAATGGAAACACATAGAATATGCCTTTGAATTTCCGATCACATGCACTACGAGGACAAAACACTGAGACTAGCTCTGTTTACAAGGCAGTATTTCATTTATCTCTGTTTACACACTGTCAGCATCAAAACAGTCCCCTTGCACAACAACACAGCGCTCCCACTGTTCCTGCCACTTCGGGGAGCCTGGAAGTCTTCTTTTCAAAGCATATCAAACACCTTATTACAGTGTGTCAAAACAGCAGGCTTTGAGGTGGATCTGCATCTTCAGGAAGAAGTCGAATTGCGCAAGAGGCAACTCTGGAGATTAGACTGGACGAGTAAGTGAGATCATGCGGATTGTTCTCAGACGACCGTCATGCACATGTTGATTGAATTTTTACGTCATTTTTCAGGGGTTGAGTTTGTTGAAGGCCTTCCTGGTCTCCTTGTGCGACCCGGTGTATGTCGTGTCAAATGTCTCTGTGTCAGATTTGTCCAGGTTCGTGCACATAGATGTGGTAAGGTGGTCAGAACAGCACGGTGTGGCACAATTTCCAGAATCGCTGCGAATATGTTCAAGCATCACGACGGACCTGAGCGTACTGTGATGTCAACGAAGATGAGATTTACTAATTGAGATTCTTAAACTAGCAAAAAGAGCATTAAAACTAGAGTAAGATGTGTCAGGTATATCAGAAAACTGGTGTATGTTTTTTTTTTATTAGCAGGAGAAACACCCTATTCATTTACATATCAGCCTACTGTTACTGTATGTTTAAAACACACACGCACACACACACACTGCCTGAAAGCTCATCCTGCTCCTGTTCTGCTGCTAGAAATTCTACATTTAAAATGAATACATATTTAAAATTGCTAAGTTCAAATTAAAGACATTTAATCTGTAGAACAGTTTTGATCACAAAAGGAATAAATACAAAACAAAACTTTGAATTCTTTAAAACCCTGCATTAGGATGAATGAAGAGATCTCACCTCCAGGTAGAAACTCCATAATGAGGTAGAGGTTCATCTTGTCCTGAAAGCTGTAGAACATCTTAACAACCCACAGACTGTCTGCCTCCACCAGAATGTCCCTTTCAGCTCGTATATGACCAACCTAACACATGGGAGAGAGCCAGGTTACATGTCGTGCCACTGAATCTACAACCAGAATCATTTTAACCTTAAAGCAGTTTGCTATACTAATACGGATAAAATAATTGGGACGACACTCTACAAACATACTCCAAAAATTATAACAGCATCTAAGGGAAATGTTTAAGTAATAGGTTCTTTGAAAAAAACAGTAACCACAAACACCTTTCTTTATTGTGTATATCTAGGATCCAATTCAGTTTATATATATATATAGCTATATATATGCCAAGTCAGCTTATATATATATATAAGCTTCAACAAAATGCAGCGAACCTACAATCGGGATAAGAGAAATGATAGATATTCTGATTAAACAAACGGTACCTGCTCCTTCTCAAGCATATCAGCTTTACGCAAGATCTTCATGGCATACACATGGCCCGTGTCTTTCTTCTGCACCAGACGTACCTAAGACACATGTGTAAGATGACCTCTCTCTAAACCCAAATATAAAGTAAAAGTACACAATGCGTGCTAAAAATATATACGTGCTAAAAAAAAAAAAAAAAAAACAAAACACTCGTACCTCTCCAAAAGCTCCGCGGCCGATCACTTTGAGTGACTCGAAGTCATCCAATCCGAGGCGGGTTCGTTTAAGCCGAAGAAACTCGGTCTCCTTTCGGGCGTGCTGAGAGCGCCGCATACGCTTCTGCAAAAACAGTCAGTCAGCTATATTTAAAAAATGTCCGAAATTAAACAAACACGATAGGATGGACTAAATGGAGGGATAGGAAAAGCGGCTCTGCACCTCTTCATCAGCGAGTCCTTCTTGATCCATCACCTTCTCTAACTTCTGCTGCCTACAACACAGACAAAGCACTTCAATACAGCAATTTAACACAAACATACGAGATGAGAAACAAATAAGTGAAGATTCATAATTTAAAACAAAATATGGTACGCGGCTCCTTTAAGAATTCTGTTCCAGTTTTGGTTGCTTTCTATATGAACTGGTGATATGTGTTGGTTGGTTGCTTACTTACACACACACACACACACACATACACACAACCGTATGCAACCTAAACGCATCACCAGTTTATATGGAAAGCAACCAAAACTGGAAAAGAGTTCTTAAAGGATCCACGAACCATATTTAACAATTTAAAACTGTACATTGAAATGAACAAGAAATTAATATTTAAAAAATTATGTTTAATGTAAAATAGACATTTATTAATTTTAGTAAAGAAAGAGATTTTGAGTGAAATTTCTATATTTATAACATCTGTTATTCATTCATATTCTACCGCTTTATCCGATCTTCCCTCGGGTCACGGGGAGCCTGTGCCTATCTTAAGCGTCTATGGGCATTAAGGCAGGATACACCCTAATGGAATGCCAACCCATCGTAGGGCACACAAACAATCACACACACATTCACACACTAGGGACAATTTTCCAAGGTGCCAATCAACCTACCGTGCATGTTTTTGGACCGGGAGGAAACCAGAGAACCCGGAGAAAAAAAACTCTAAGGCACGGGGAGAACATGCAAACTCCACACACACATGGCCGAGACGGGAATCGAACCTGGACCCTGACGGTGGGAGGCGAACGTGCTAACCACTAAGCCACTGTGCCCCTACATCTGTTATAGTATTAGAAATATGAAAAGAATTCATTTATGGTACATGTGCGAAATGTGCGATTAAAATGTGATTAATCTTGCGTTACCTCATGGCAATTGTGTGATTAATTGTGAATAAAATTAGTTAATCTATTGACAGCCCTAGTTTAATTAGTGACTTTTTATTTCCCAGTGGTTGTGTCGTTTTGCTGCACTTCTGTTGTGCGATTATATATTTAGCGAACCTAAACACTAACACACATTACACATTTTTCATAATCAGAATCTCATTCATGGGGGTCTGGAACAGAGAACGAGAGAGAACGAACGTCACTGATTTCCAAGCACACCGTCATCATAACGCTGGAACAAAACCTCTGCATTGCTGAAATGCTCGAGAGATTGACGAAATCACTTAAACCCGCTGGACTGGTTTGATGCTAAACGAGATGCACTCGTCCGGCCTGAGACCACACAGGAGCGTCTCACCTCATCTCTCGCTCCTCGTGCTGGGAGATCAGGTTGCTGTAGAAGTTCTCCAGGGTCACTTTGGCCATCGTGACCCGCTCCTTGGTGTGGTTGCTCATGGAAGAACAGGACGTCTGACCCGTCATCGCCATGGTTACCTGAAAGGTCACACAGAGACGGATTGTTATGCGTAGCGCGTACAAATGGAAATGTATGCACTTTTAGGCACTGAAAAAGCCTAAACTATTCTTAAGGAAGACCCTTTATATTCTAAACATCTATGAAGGGAACAACAAAAAAAAGATGAATACTTGTCAAAACTTCTTGCCCTGACAATTAATTAAACAACATGCAGGGAAAAATAAGCACATGATACAATCTATTATATGTTTAATCTTGATGTGCAATTATAAACAGCCTTCTTTGATCCTGAAATGCCTGCACACAGCTATAAACAGTTATAACTATGAGCAGTTATGCATTCTACTCTCCTGCAGCATTCATAAACCTTAGGATGACACTTTACAGTTTTTTTTTCAGGGTGAAATTATTTACTATGTCTTCTTAAATAACGACCGAGCTCGCAGACGCATTCGGGTACATGAGCCAGTGCTACTTGGTTACTGTAAACGCAGGTCGGTGGCTCTTTCTGTGTGCTTGCACTAATCACCAGCGAATGTCTATCGCAAGCAACGTCTCATTGCTATTCCGCCACATCAATCACCATCCTGTTTTTTCCCCTAATCTATAAATAAATCATTGACCAGCTGCTTACTGATACACATCCCAAGGGTGATGAAGCTACGGTTAGAGGCAACTGTATAAATTCCCTCTAGGATATCTGGGGACAAAAAAAATACAACCGAGGACCTGAGCATATTCAGGCTTAGCTAAAGTGTCTCTACACACAAAGTTTAGATACACAAACGCACAATAGTACTTAAAAAGGAAAATGAAAGAGGAAAATGAAAATCGTTCCATATCAGTAAAATGCAGGCAGTAAAAACCAGATTCTTTCCTGAGAACACATTGACCATGTCAGTTTCATAGCTCATCTTTAATTTACCAGCTAGGTTTTAGCAATGGGACACGGTGCTCCTTCCACACATTCACAACATGTCCTTCCACACGAATTTACGAAGTGTTTTGCTTATTACGCCGCAAGCCACATATTAATCCAACTGAACGGTGGATGCTGATTTATTTACTAGAACAGCAGTCTCTATAAATATTTGACAGCTGAGCCAGCTATAATACAAATCACAGCTTTGAGGCGCTTTATTGCGCATATACTTTCTTTCTTTCTTTTTTTTATTTATAAAAAAAAAAAAAACATCCCACACAATTTAAATATAACAATAAACAGACAAGATATTTCATATATAAAAACACCATTTATGAATTTATGAACTCTTGTCTAAAGGTTTTGCGACAGAGACAGAGCAAGATTGAGGAGAGAACATCAGTCGAGGGCTGCTATAGGCCAAGTGATAAGAACTAGCTATATAATCAGTGATACTCCAAAATATTAAACAGACAGATAACAAAAATATGTGTTTTATAGCGATCATTGACAGTTTGTTATAGTATAACGCAGCAGTTCTCAACTGGTTTGGCCGTGGGACATAACTTTTCCCATGATCACCTAACTGCAAGCCACATTGTTAGGTATTTGAACCAAACATATGCGTACACACATTTTACATACTTGGAAAAAAACGTACATTAAAATAAATAAATAAATAAAACAGATAAACAGGCAGCATTAGACAGAAAAGCAATTTTCTTTTGAATGTAGTGAAACACCAAACTGTTCAAAAATATTGCCTATACATAGATACGTTTAACGATCTGAGGTGCTCGAAAACAAGCAAAAATAAACAACTTTCACAAGCCAGATTTGTCATTAAATAACCTGATATTGGGAGAGTTATTCACCCAAAGGGCAGCGATTTCTGTGACAAGACTTTTCCACTGGAAAGCAATAAAAAATATCACAGTGGAACAACAGCTGTATGAGCTCGAAGCCCAGGTCTTTTCATAGAACTTTAAAACACTGGGGTTTCTTGGCTCTTTGTTTAATATGGTCACCACTCCCATAACCCTTTTTTCTTTCTTTCCAGTGTGTCATCACCCAACACCACATTCTTTATCATCAACGTATGTACATGAATCCTTATTTTTATGAATTCACGGTTATGCTTGCGCTTCGGCATAGTAAATGATTGAAAATATATTCCAGCTTGTCACTTTGATACTTTCAAAATGACAGCATCAGTTTTTGTTGTTTATTCTACTACATATTTATTGTCCTACTGAAAATGAAAGGTTGCAATCCGTAAGAAAAGACTGAATACTGAGTACAGGACCTGCTGTTTGGGAACATGACAAACTCTATAGTAACTTTAAAATCTGGCTGGTGTGTATACATTATAACCATACATTTTAGGTTTATTTACACACGAAACACACACACACACACACACACAGGTATGTGCCAAGTCCTTATATATTTACCACTATGACCAATTCTTGGCACCCAGGATATGTATCTCTAGCACATACAATTTTGAACAATTTGTTTGTATCTTCCCCTTACAGAGTTTAACAGGATGATACATCACGGGTTGTCAACAGAAGCTAAACTCAGACACTGTAATCAACAGCTCAGTCTGGGTCTTTACAGCCATCGTCGCTTGCCTTATCAGAGTCAGCTCCCTAACTATCCCAAATACACCTTCGCTGCCTACACAAGCACTCTCACTTGGTGTTAAAAACACTTAGGAATGCACTGCGAGGTAGTAAACTCCAGCCCGGCTATAAGTGCATTTAGGATAGAGCCTGCCGGATTCTTGCTTTGGCGATGGACGCGATAATAAAACTTAAGAGGGGGGAAAAAAGAAAAGCTTTCCAAAACAGTGTTTGGCAACTCGCCCAAACTTTATATTAAATAGCAAGGGGGAGTTTCAACTAAACAAACTAAACAAAAATATACTAAGAAACGCCAGGTATTACGGCGAAGCTAAACACGACTTCCTGTGGAAAGCCAGCAGAATTTTTTGCTGAAGTATGTGATGAGGAGAAAGAAATGGAAAAGTAGAAGGTGTCACTTTGTGAGAGTGCAGGGAATATGATTATAATACAGCTATAATGCTTTTCGAAGGAAAGGAAATTCTGCTCGGACTTAAGCTTGCTAACCGACGCCTCTGTGCGCAAACCCTCTCCGCTTCCCAGCTCAGCACGCGCACCATGGCCGCTCCGCACTGCGGCCTTCTGCCCTCCACATGCCGCACGGTCGCGTCCCTGTGTCCCTCACCTTTATCTCTCCCTCTCTCCCTCTGTCTGTCATGGGGACAACTTTTAATCACTTACCTTCTACTCGAGATCAGCCTGACTGCGGACCACTAGTACACACTGATCATTATTTCCTTCTTCCGACTCTTTAGGAGCAAGTCTCCAAATTAAAAGTACTGCCCCATGAGTCATGACAGGGAGCACAAAAATAAAAGTCGACCCATGTGCAAAGACAGGACGGGGCATGGACTCAGACACATGCAGGGATATTCCAATTTAAACAATGCATCAAATGCACAGAAGCTCGTCTTTTGGATCGCAAAACACGGGCCAGACTTCGCTCCCTACGTGCGTAGGTAGAGCCTTGTCCGCCCATGACCTTGTCACCGGTTCACCACGGTTCCTTTCTTGGACCCCTTTTGATAGCTACTGACCACTGGAGACAACAATAAGACAATAAATAATCACTGACTCAAATCCTTAACGCTTGTCTATTTTTCCTGCTTTTCCAGCGAATCAATCTTGAGAAAATAGTCACGTGGTGCCGAATATCGCCCAGATAATGTGCCTCTGTTTTAAATGTACGTTTAACTTTATTAAAGCATGCACAAGTATGGATGCTTTATGCAAATGTATGTTCATTATTAACGAAACCCTGGTCAACAAAGAGCATGAAGACAAAATATTCTTGCAAATGTTTTAAATAACAGAAATCATCAGAACAACAAACAGATACATTGATTTATTTATTTGTTTGTTTGCTAGTTTTCCATAACTTTGGTTTTAATTGCCGGTCGATTTTGTTTGATTTAGTTATTGTGTATTTGTGTAGGATGTTGTGAATAAATGTGCATAAATGAGGCACGGTGGATTAGTGGTTAGCACGTTCGCCTCACACCGCCAGGATCTGGGTTCGATTCCCGTCTCGGCCATGTGTGTGTGGAGTTTGCATGTTCTCCCCGTGCCTCCGGGGGTTTTTCTCCGGGTTCTCCAGTTTCCCCCTGGTCCAAAAACATGCACACTAGGTTCATTTGAACCTTGGAAAATTGTCCCTACTGTATGAATGTGTGTGTATGTCCTGCAATGGACCTGTGACCCGAAGGAAGATCAGATATAGCGGTAAAAGATGAATGAATTAATTAACCATGATAGTAAAATTAATGTTGCAACGGTTGCTACATTCATGCTTTCAAAATATATCGAAAAAAAAAAAGAAAATAGTAAGCTGCTTAACAAATGCAGTTTTAAGTTAGCATACTAAAATCCAGTTTATTAGTACATACAAGTTCGATGCCTATTACAGGTATTATATTTTACAGGTATTTTTTAAACCAGTTTTCGCTTATGTTATGGTGGGCCAGATAAAATGTCATCACAGGGTAAATCCAGCTAATGTGGGCATCTCTAGATCATACATGTCCTTTCATTTGTGAAGTGCCATTAAATAATTTGTACTTTTTTATCATTATAACTGTATAAAAGTGCTATTCGAAAGATAGCTTCATTTATATCATCTTTCTGTATAAACAAGTATATGAATCCATAGCCTATATAGTACAGAATACATTATTTAAATAGGATTTTTTTATTCATGTGCAACAACATAGACAAAATGCTCAAGTTCACAACTGGGTTATTGCTATTTGGTTCAGAAGAATATATTTAATGAATAATGTGTGTTACGTTATATGACTTTAATGATCGTCATGAAATAATGAAGATTCAAATGAAAAGAAAACACAATGACTTGTTTTATCCACCAGATGACAGCAGAGCTTTGTGTTTAGTGACATCTGCTCTCATGCCCTACTCCATTGCCAACACTATTAAGTTCATACCCTTTATAGTACCCTTATATATCTCATACCCTTATCTATCTATCTATCTATCTATCTATCTATCTATCTATCTATCTATCTATCTATCTATCCATCCATCTATCTATCTGACTGTCAATGGGGTAGTACAATTTTGGGGGTCAGTAACAATTTTGTACCTTTAGTAAGTTACAATTCAAGTAGCAGTCATATTTCAACATCCACTGTTAAGAGGAAGTTGTGCAAGTCAGAGCTCCATGGTTGAATTGCAGAAAATAAACCATTGCAACAAGCAGAAGGACCAAGAAAATACAAAGCATGAATGAATGAATGAATGGAAAACTTGCTTTTTCAGATTCCTGAATGTGTGGCTCCAACTCTGAAACATGGAGGAGGAAGTGTGATCACTTGTGGGGGACTTGTGCTTTGCTGGTGACAAAATTGAGAGCACACTTAAACCACATGGCTACCTTTTTTTGCAGTGAAATACCATGCCACCTGGGTTTCACATAATCCTTTTGTAACAGGACAATGCATCATCCCAAACATGCTTGTTCAATCACATAATCAAAACCCATTCATGATGTGATGAGTTGGACTGAAGAGTGAACGAAAAGGAGCCAACAAGCACTCAACATCTATGGGAGCTTTCAAGTCAGTACCTAAGAGGGTATGACTGAAAGTAAGTATAAAGTGTTCAAAGCTGTCATCAGAGGAAAATGTGGCTATTTAGAAGAATCATACTACTACTACTACTACTACTACTCCTCCTACTACAAATAATAATAATAATAATAATAATAATAATAATAATAAGAGGAAGAAGAAGAAGAAGAAGAAGAAGAATTTTCTTAGTGAGACGCTTTGGATTAGCATGTCAGAATAATTTCTTAAGACCAGTTCTGCTACATTGTTACATTGCTACAACTGTCTTCCTATTAGTCTATCGACATAATTTGTAAAGGTGTACCCAGACAAACAACTTATCAATAAATGTAAGACTTAGCGATTCATCATTTCCTTTTATTTCTCAACACTTAATCTAAAAAAAAAAAGTTCTATTTAACCATCCACCAATGTGTTACTCCATCTCAGGTAATATTTTTTTCTTTTTAAAAATAGCAGAGAATTCTGAGGACTGAATGTGCTGGTGTTTTGTTTTGTTTTGCATTTTCTTTTATAATAAGGAGGTTCATGTTCGTGACTTAAAGTCAATGCCAACAAAGGCACTTTAATAATTTATTTAAATTGTTTTTAAATTAATAATTAAGTGTTTAATGCATGTGACACAGCTGCACTTTCAGACCATGTCAGTCAATAACACGGTAATACAGAAAATATAAAAAAGATCATTTACATTTTAAACTTTATTATTACGGTCACGGTCGCGTAGTGGTTAGCACGTTCGCCTCCGACCGGATCCGGGTTCGATTCCCGCCTCGGTCGTGTGTGTGGAGTTTGCATGTTCTCCCCGTGCCTCAGGGGGTTTTTCTTCGGGTTCTCCGGTCCCCATCCCCCCTCCCCCGGTCCAAAAACATGCTCGCTAGGTTGATTGGCACCTTGGAAAATTGTCCCTAATGTGAGTGTGTGTGCCCTGCGATGGGTTGGCATTCCATGCAGGGTGTATCCTGCCTTAATGCCCATAGACGCCTGAGATAGGCACAGGCTCCCCGTGACCCGAGGGAAGATCGGATAAAGCGGTAGAAGATGAATGAATGAATGAATGAATGAATGAATGAATATTATTACATTTTTAAATTTAGTTTCCGGTGACCTGGGGAATCTCCTACATATTTATAAACAGGGCGGTGATTAAGAGAAGACTTGATAGGAACTGAAAGTAGGTTGTACGTGGAAATGTCGTGTACTTTACATTAGAAACCCCCCGAGTTCGGAATCAGATAGAGGGTGTAGAAAAACCCCAGAGAGGACAAGATCACTACAGGGATACGCACTTCTGTTTCCGAAGCATTGACGCTGAACCCCCCTCCCCTCTCTCTATAGAGGCAGGGCCAAGGGGGCGGGGCGTCAACCGTCACCGCGCGCTTTTTCCCTTTACCGCTTTTTACTATATTCACATTCATTCACCTTCTCTGTCTCTTAGATCACCCTTTGTCCTACTCCATCCCTCCATTCATCTCTCCCTCCATTGTTCTATCCATTTCACCCCTGTCCTTTCTTTATCACCTTTGAAACACATAAGAAGCCTCCAGACTAAAGTTTCAGTAAGGTAAGGACAGGTTCATTATTTCCTTTAACAGGTTACATATTCAAAAGCACACCGTCTTGGACTTTTTATTATTATTATTATTATTTATTAATTTGTCATTGGCGTGTAATTGTTATGGATACAATTGTTTAATTGTAATGTTAATGTGTCATATATTTAAAAACTT
>JACRUU010000020.1:5647763-5697763 GCA_030449085.1 Kryptopterus vitreolus
TTCATACAAAAAACAATCTGTATTTTAAAAAGAATTCAATCTAAATTCGATCCATAATTTAATAAGTGGGATAGTTCACTGTATATTAAAAAAAAAAACATAAACAAAAAACAGGGGGTTAAAGTTCGGTTTGTGTTTCTGGCTTCACTGTGCTCGCTGCACATGGTAACCTTCAAAAAGTCTGATCTCTTAATCTCATTACAAATGCTCCACATTAAACCAGGATGAAAGCACACACATGCACTCACACACACACACACACACACACACACACACATGGATACATACAACAAAACACACCTACAGCTCCCTATATCAGGTATCATATCATATAATTTCATTCTTTCTGTGATTCACATACAAACCCATTTACATGTCCACACACGCTTTTACGGCAATCCTTTATTTAAGTGTCTAGTAACAACCACCACACACACACACACACACACACACACACACACACACACACACACACACACACACACACACACACACACACACACACACTCCATGGTCCCCCAGGTTTGTGAACTGAACTGACAGTAAAACAGTAGACTTTTGTGTGACAGATGACACGTAAAGTAGATTTTTCAAGTCAAGTAGATTTTTATGTCTAGTTTTTAAATACATATGTGAAACAAAGAAAGACCAGCAGTGCAAGAGTATAGCTCTCAGTCTTTAGTTTTTCATTTATTGCATGAATCATTCATTCCTGGCAGCAGCGCTAGAGAGTGGTAGAGCAAGCATCAATACTGCGAGGGTGTTGCATCAGACAGGAGCCATGCGCCGTGGACACGGACCTACTGCTACACCGTCTTTCCGTGTATTGTGGTTAGTTTTATATATATATATATATATATATATATTTTTTTTTTTTTACATTTGAGCTTAAAACTATTTGACCTGAGAGCTCCTGGATTTAAACCTTGTGGGAAAAAATGTTTCTTTTAGATTTCATGTAGATCTGCTTTAATGATATAATTGTTCAGGCAGTGTTTCATATTGAATTATGTTCACAAGACCTATTTGTACTTTTTACTGGAGAGCTTTTATTCAATGTAATTAAGCAAAGAATTATCAGCTTTACTAGTGCTCTTTACTAGTAAAACTGTTTATTGTAAATGATTTTTATACTCTTTAAAGGAGTATAGTAAAGTAAAGGAATACAGTTTGGTTTGGGATTATTATTATATTATTATTATTATTATTATTATTATTATTATTATTATTATTATTTTATTTATTTTAACATTTCATGGAAAGATGATTGAAAGATTGAAATTTCCTTAGTGATATTTCCCCTTTTTGTGTATTCACAATTTTCCATAGTTACTTACTTTTTGTTAAAACACTGCATTTCTGAGTTTCATATCTTTATTTAGTGCTTGAGTACTCTGTCCCAAGTCCTTGCATTTTGTTTAAATGATAAAATGCAATGTGGCGATCCTGACAAAGCCCTGAGTCAACACGTTCAACAGAAATGAATGAATGAGGAACCTTACTGAGTTTAATGTTCTACAAAAAAAGCGGATTCATTTTGCCCGAGACTCAATTTCCTGATCAACAAGCTTACAGTTTCTCCGTGTGCTAAAGATATTCAATGCGAACACAGTGAACCATTTTCAGCATGCTTCTTGCTAAGTCTCCGTGTATGCGTAGTAGGCGTTACCTTGCGTTGTGTTTGTTTTGTAAACACCAGGATACGCACTCAAACATACGGCGTCATACTCAACTTTGTAAACATGAAGTAGGCGGACCCCGTTCTGTGTATCCACCTGTAGTACCTGTAGTTCTTTTGGAGTCCTTTTTAAACCATGACTCAGAAATGAAACAACATCTTTTACAGACATTTAGCTGAATTACAAAATTCTATTGCAATGTACTTTTAACTATCTTAGGGTTAGAGAAGTTTCAACTGAAGAGACAAAGAAGAAAACAATGTAAATGCATGCAAATCACTCGTACACGTGTTGAGTGAACACAAGTACTATCATTTCAATCTCATGCTTTATCTATCCTGCAAATAAGTATGTTACTTATATACTCACACTTATACAACTTTAAATGGATGTTCTGTAAAGGTTTAACAAATCCATTGTTCAAATTCTTAATGTAAAAAACTTTATATACACTAAGGATATTTTTATGAATGAGAATGTTGCTTTTACTCCAGTCTACCTGGTTGTTAGGATTTGCGTTTTTATCATTGTGTTTTCACAGAGAACATGTTTGTTTTATCATTCTCTAAAATAATTTATTTGAAATAATGCTTGTTTTTCACTTCCCCTCCAGATATTAGTGTTAGAGGAGCTTGACGACAACCACAGGATCCCTGTTCTATCACTTCATCATGGAGCTTGACAAGATGGTGAATGGCCATTGTGAGAAAATGATCGAGGAGAATGGGTACGTCTCAATGTCCTTTTTATTTCACTCCAGAATAATTTCAGCAAGATGAGCAGAAAAGCAGAGTGCTAGGGAAGTGATTGGAAAGACTACGTCATAAAATGTTATCTGATCTTCATCTAATTCATTGGTATTGACAAACACAAAGTGGTCTAAAAATAATAACACAAAAAAAATCCGATCTTTCTTGTCTTTATTGAACACAATCATTCAACATTCAAAATGGCAGTGGAAAAAGTAAGTGAAACCTTAGAATGAATAACTGGTTGACCCCCCCTGGCAGCAATAACCTCAACCAGGCGCTTCCTGTAGCTGTGGATCAGACCTGCACATCGCTGAGGAGGAATTTTAGCCCATTCTTCCTGGCAGAACTGCTTTAGCTCTGTCATATTCTTTGGACGTCTCATGTGTACGGCCCTCTTCAAGTCAATCCATAGCATCTCTTGGGTTGAGGTCTGGGCTCTGACTTGGCCACTCCAAAAGGCGGATTTTGTTTTTCTGAAGCCATTCTGTTGTGGACTTGCTCCGGTGTTTTGGGTCATTGTCCTGTTGCATCACCCACTTTCTACACAGTTTCAGCTGATGTACAGACATTCTCACATTATCCTGAAGAATTGTCTGATATACTTGGGAATTCATCTTCCCCTCAATGATTGCAAGCTGGCCAGGCCCTGATGCAGCAAAGCAGGCCCAAATCATGATGCTTCCTCCACCATACTTTACAGTTGGGATGATGTTTTCATGACGATATGCCGTGCCCTTTCTACGCCAGATGTAGTGCTGTGTTTTTTTTCAAATAGTTCAATCTTAGTTTCATCAGTCCACAAAACATTTTGCCAATACCGCTGTGGAGTGTCAATGTGCTCTTTTACAAACTTAAGGCGTGCAGCAATGTTCTTTTTAGTAAGCAGCGGCTTCCTTCGCGGTGTCCTGCTGTGGATACCCTGCTTGTTCAGTGTTTTACGTATTGTAGACTCATGAACAGATATGTTAGCAAGTTCCAATGATGTCTTCAAATCTTTGGCTGTCATTCGGGGTTGTTTCTTTACCTCATTGATGAGTGTTCGTTGTGCTCTTGGTGTCATTTTGACGGGGCGCCCACTTCTAGGTAGAGTAGCAACAGTCCCAAATTGTCTCCATTTGTAGATTGTTTGCCGAACTGTAGACTGGTGAATTTCTAAAGTCTTTGAAATAACTTTGTAACCCTCGCCAGCTTCATGTAAATCAACATTTCTTGATTGTAGGTCCTCTGAAAGCTCTTTTAGGCGAGGCATGGCTCACATAATCATGTTCTTCTTGTGCAGAGCAAACTCCAAAGGTTTGAGGGGTTTTTATCAGTCAAAGTATCTGTAGTCCACACCTCCAAACTTATTATCTTAACAAGACTCCAGGTTTGCTAAAACCAATTAGCTCCAATTAGCTTTTTTGAGTTCATTAACTCAAGGTTTCACTTACTTTTTCCACTGCCATTTTGAATGTTGAATGATTATGTTCAATAAAGACAAGAAAGATCAGATTTTTGGTGTTATTATTTTTAGACACATTGTGTTTGTCAATACCAATGAATTAGATGAAGATCAGATAACATTTTGTGACAAATTTATTCAGAAAACCATGAAATTCCAAAAGGTTCACATACTTTTTCTTGCCACTGTACATACTAAGTATCAAAGATGGACTAAAATTCTTAGCATCTAAAACAACACGCAGATTAGGATGAGGTTCATTTATGAACCTGGTTCCTGTTAAGATTTCTTCCTCATACCTCTTCCTCATAGGTTTTCTTCTATGCCTCCTTTTCCACTGGCTTACTCACTTGGGATAAACTCACAGGGACAAAATTATTAGGTTCAAATTTGCTTTTATAACCAATTTATTTCTCTAAAGCTGATTTGCACAAAGGTCTATTGTCAAAAGTGATGTACAAATAAAATTTAATTGACAAATCTTAACACTCCAAAAAAGTAAGAAACATTTGTAAAGGACACAAGGTATAAAACTGCACAGAAAATCAGCAGGACTATAAAGCATGACTGTGCAGTGGTTATAAATAGACAGCTGGCTAATGAGTTTCACGTGAGGCTTATTAGTAACCTTAGCAATCTAGTATTTCTGTCAGTGTGACCCCTAGTGGACAGGTATAGTATTCAATCTACTGAGCAAGCATGATTCAGCTAAAAATCTTCCTGCTTCTGCTCTTAGGGCAAAGGACTGTATTACCTAAATTAATCTCAAAAAATGAACTTAAAAATGAAATGAATCTGCTTTATTATATGAAACATTAGCTTCCATTGCTGTGAGTGTAATCTAACCAACAAAAGAACATTTATCTGCACTCTGTTGGTTTATACTTCTCATACGTATTATTGGACAGGAGGAAACACTAATGTGGTATCGTTGTTTAGAGCAGCTTTTTAAATATAAAATATTTACATTTTCCTGTAAATGTCAAGAAATGTATTCTAATGCATTACAAACTGGATATTATTATGATGAAAATGTAGAAAGATAAACTTAGGAAAGATAAAGATTTTTAGAAAAAAATGACTATTATTTTTGTTTACTGTCAATAATTACTGTACTATAAACACAAATTAAGGTTTAAACATTTTTTAAAGACTTAAAGCTTAATTTAGTGCTATTTGTGCTATTTTTAGAACAGGCTTGTGGGGCACTCAATTGGTGACCCCTGTTACAGTGTCTTATTAAATGAATAAGAAACACAATTGTTATAAATAAGCTTAATAAACAGGACAGCTATGTAAACTATGCTGTAAGTAAACTATTCTGTAAGTTTAATTTGTATGGTTAAATAAGTCTATCTAAAGCACTTTCCTGTCTGACAGCAAATTATCATTGGTCAAGTAATCTGTATTTGAATTGGTCTGAATGTGTGTGTGTGTTTGTGTGTACGTGTGTGTGTTTTTGTGTACATGTGTGTGGGTGTGTGTGCGTGTTCTTCGTGTTTGCTTAAACTGTTTTTTGTTGAAACAGCGTAGATTAGAGAGAACCCTGACCAACTCAATGATAAAAATTAGAACCTGTGCCTAATACATCATAAGTTTACATATACAATAAAAACAAATATTTGTATCTTAGTGTGATATTCCTCGAGATAGAGTGTTTAGGTACCCTATAGATAAATCTTAGACAAAAAGATAATTCCTTTCACTTTATTACCTGCACTTCTCCCCTTCACCAGAATTCTCACATATATCAAGTGTCTGATAAGATCTCATTGTGTCTTCAGTTTCCATCTGTGCATTTGTTGTTTTTTTTGGTGATATAAATGCTTATATCATCAAGAGTGAAAGGAAAGATAAAATGATTATTAACATAGTCAGTTGCCATAAGCCTGAGGTCAATTGATGAGTTTGAAGGCCACAACAAAGCATTAAAACAAACTGTATGACATTTTTTATGAAGACGATTTTCAAGTAAATTACGTAAATTAGTAAGTTCCTTATCTGAGGAACTTATAGCTGTTCATAGTAATTGGGAAGAGGCTTAGCTTAGTAAATAATCGTGGCATTGTCATCCATACAAAAACGCATGGGGTTGGTATCACATTCTGAGGTGTTTCTCAGCAGTAAGTATGAAGAGACATGCACAATTGAGCAATTGAGTGAAGATTGAGGAAGGAGGTTCTGGTGTTTCAGTACAACAAGATGAAACATGGAACTCAGAAAATGCTAAGAAGGCTTTAGAATAGACTCTAAATCTCACTGAGTGGTCAAAGTCTAGAAATGAACTTTACTGAACACTTGTGCAGAGGCGCAGATCAGTCAGAGAAACTGACCAATCAAAAAAGTGCAGTTAATAAATGTATTTTTAAATTTTTAACAATTAAGTAATACAAAAATTGAAGGAACAACTTGCTTAAACTTGCTTAAACATCCAACTTGCTAGAAAACATGTTGCAATCAAGAACTGCAATCTTTATCTGTAGTTTCCCTTTTTTATTTATCATGGGCCTTTTTGTTTACTTTCTAGAGTTGATGACCTGGAAATCATGCCTGAAAGAGAAGAGTTCCTCCCCAAGAAGACCGATGGGAAGCCAGAGCCTACGTTTACGGATGTAAGTCATCGCAATTGTGTTCATAAACATAAAAGTAAGGAAATATAGTAAGACTATTGTGTTAAATAATAAAAAGCAGTCATACCAGAATTGGCCCATACAAGCAGGACCAGTGAAGAGGAAAGGACACATTTGTAACCTCTTTTGCGTTGTCTAGATGAAAAAAGGGAATTGTGTGTTTCTAGTTGATTAACAGGTTGTTCAGGAAAGCGTACAGTTTAATGTGCTGTAATATATATATATATATATATACATCGTACATTTATTTTTTATTGTATAGAGTTTGATGTGCTAAGCGCATACATGCGGATACAAGTCCTGGATTAAGTTTATTGACGTACAAACAGAAAGACAGATCCCAATCGCAAACTCGGTAAAAGCTGAACAACAATGAGCAAACAACAACATAGGCAAAAGGCGAAACCAAAAGCAAGCCTGTGATATAAATACAGTTTGGCAAAACAATAGGAAACTGACTTAACGAAGTGATTTAACAAAAATTAAATGCACACAAAGAGGTTGTATGTGTATGTGTGTATATATATATATATATGTATAAATATATATATATATATATTATATATAAATATATATATATATATATATATATATATATATATATATATATATATATATATATATATATATATATATATATATATATATATAAACATGGAAATGATATACAGCTGCAAACGAGACAAAATGTGAATGTGACCATCATGTAACATGAGTGCCATTGACAGGAGACATAACAAATACACGTGACAGACCAAAACAATTGCACATAAACAGTGAAGTGGTGAGACTATGCAAATGCTTGCCGTAAATGGAGTGCCAGGTAGATATATTGTGTTAATATTTTTTTTTACTCTAAAAAGTTAGAATATGAATAGCCTTTATTTGTCACATATACGTTACAGCATGTTGAAATTGTTTCTTCACATATCTCAGCTTGTTTGGAAGCTGGGGTCATAGTGCAGGGTCACCCATTTCTGAAAAAAAAATCAGATCAGAAATATTTATTACTCAAGTGAGGTTGTGAGTCTGTAATGAATTGAAAAAGTGGTGTACACTATAATGAGACCATTTCATGAGTCTCATGTCTCAGCTTTCATGACAAGTCATAAGGAAGTCCCTCCTCAGTGGCCACGTCACGTAGGTTTTTAAAGCTGATGATAAACACATGGTTTTTGTTTGTGGAAAATTTTAAGGAGATTTCTCCAGAGACAGGAATACTAACTTATGATACTGTGTGAGATTTAGTGAATACACGAGGGAGAATAGTAACAATGAGTTTCATTAAACAAATACTTTCCTGTAACTTTATCTAAGTGGCCACTGCCGTGGGATTTATGATATGTTGTGAAAATGAAAGCCACAGGTAGATACTTCTTTCAGGATTTTAATGTGAATGTCGTTTTTTTTTTTACAGTTTGTTGGGAAAACATCTTTTGGGATGTCCATCTTCAATCTCAGTAATGCCATCATGGGCAGTGGTATTCTGGGTCTAGCATATGCCATGTCCAACACTGGCATCATCCTCTTTCTGTGAGTCACAGTGTCCTTTACAATATGTGTGTGATTTGTGGGAAATTCTTTTCTAATTGTAATAAATAGTGAATAACAATCGATGATCCTTTGCATTGTACAGTTTATCCAAATTCTTTTAAGTGGAAACTTCTATTCCCAGTGCAGTGAAAGAATGTTAGTGTCTGGAATTAGTGTGCTTTTATATTTAGCTCAGTTAAGTGTTTCCATGCTATTAAATCTGGAGTCTCAGTTAAGTAAAGGTTGAATATAAGTGTGTGTGTGTGTGTGTGTGTGGGAGAGAGAGAGAGAGAGAGAGAGAGAGAGAGAGAGAAAGAGAAAGGAGGGAGAGGTATGTGAGTTCTCTCCATGAAACAGAATGCACCTTAGCCATATTTAGGTCAGACCGTGTGTGACGTGTCTTTTTCTTTTGCACACTCAGGTTTCAGGATTTTGCGCGATTTCTTTTTAAGGAAAAATGCCACTAGAGCATCCCATTCATGGAGAAATGAAGAATATCTGTTTTATATAGTGGTTTACCCATACTTATGCAATTGCAAAAAGATCAGTATTTCAGGACTTCATTTCCATTGGATCACATATGTATATCAGGCAAACCAAAGAGTTCACAATATAGCGTGTATGCTTATAACACTTTTTTAGGATCATTTTTATGGCTATGAGCTGCAAGGTAGACAGCAATGTAATCCAGAGCAGAGTGTGGCTCAGGAAACAGCTCAGCTTTCGGATGATGCCTAATGCTGCTAATGAGATTACAGGGCAGATTTATGCCTCACATTGTTGGTAACATTTGTTACACTATAGTGCCAAAATAGATCAAATTACAAAACAGGAACCAAACCTCTGGAAACTAATAAATTTGTTTCTCTTGTTTCTTCTTGCTGTAGAATTCTAATCGTCCTTATTGCTATTCTGTCTGCGTACTCCATCCACCTGCTGCTGAAGAGTGCTGGAGTGGTCGGTAAGAGACCTGTCCTCCAATTTCCATTTATACCAGTTACAGATCATGTCATCAATATGTAATGATTATGATTAATGGATTGCTTTTTTATTGAATCATGGATTATCATCATGCATCATTTTCCTCTTTGTTATGCTAGGGATTCGTGCCTATGAACAGTTGGGTAACCGTGCATTTGGATCAGCAGGAAAAATTATAGCAGCCTGCGTTATAACCATTCATAACATCGGAGGTGAGAGCGAAGAGATGAAACATATTTTTAATAGTCAACCTCGTTTTATATATATATATATATATATATATATATATATATATATATATATATATATATATATATATATATATATAGTTATGACACATTTATATAGCACATTTAGTCATGATGCTACTTTTGTTTTTCTTTTGTTGCCCTCCAGCCATGTCCAGCTACCTGTTTATTGTAAAGACAGAGTTACCAGCTGTTATAATAGGCCTTCTGGAAAAAGAAACACACTCGTAAGAATTATTCTTCCTACTAATTCCTATTCACATCATTAAACAAAAAACAGCTGTATACATGGTAATAGTATGCTTAAAAACAATAGTATATTTAAGGTTGCCTTCACAACTAAACATACACAATGGAAAAATAAAAAGGGTTGTGCAGGAAACCCTTCTTGTAAATATTTTAGCAGATTTATCTATCACAGATACAGACCTAAAAAAAGAAAAATGTCATTAGATTACAAAAATCACTATCATGGACAGATTACTATCAAGCACATGCTATATAAGATATTAGATAATTAGATAATTCTAATTTTAAAAATGCAGGCTAGCCAGGTTTATAGTCTGTATTAAAGCAAAAGTTGAGCATTTGAATGTGATCAAAACAACCAAAAGAAAAACTGAATGGTTCAAATGTGTGGATGTGGTCAGACGGACGACTAAAATGCTTGATATGGGTCCTCTCCTAAGATTAAACACACCAAAAGAAAAAAGCACAAGGGACTGATTTAAACATACACAGCATTTTATATTTGAAAGCACATTGCCTATGTGCAAGTCTAGAGACTGCATAGTACTGTAGTAGTAGTAGTAGTAGTAGTAGATGAACTGTTGACAAAATATTTTAGGGTTTAAGGGTAAATTGACAATTGTGAAATGTGAATTTGCATTTCTGGCTCTCAAAATAATGTACGCTCGTGCTTTGGTTTGGTTTTTCTCAACCACCATCCTGTTGTGTGTCCTGTTAGAGAGTGGTATGTGAATGGAAGCTATCTCATCATCATCGTCAGTTTGTGTGTCATCTTACCCCTTGCCCTCATGCGCCATCTTGGTATGTCCAGCCACCTTTCTTTTTTTTTTTACATCCCTCATTATATTTCATCGGCATTTTCACTTACAGAGACACTTTTTTTTTTAATTGCAGAATTGTTGTAATAAATGGTATTCAGATTTAATCGAATTAATTTGCATAAATCATTACATCATGCTGTCATATATAATTTTCAGGGTATCTTGGGTACACCAGTGGCTTCTCACTCACATGCATGTTTTTCTTCCTCATATCAGTGAGTCCATTTCATGTTTCCATTCATTTCTCCATTCCGTCATCATATTGTTGTAAATAAATCTGGACATTTTTATTCAAAGTGCTATTTAATATCTTAAAATATCTTCTTTCATTGGTGTGATAGGTCATCTATAAGAAGTTTGTCACTGCGTGTTCATTGGAAGACAGTATCAGCACCACTACTTCACCTCTTTATAACACTACATTGCCCACTGAAGATTACACACATAACAACACCTGTGAGGCGAAACTGGCCACAGTTACGCCGCAGGTAAGAAATGCTGCGTTCTGTCACCTCACAAGTTTAAAATCATATGTATTCTATAACAATCATAGATCAAGATTCAAAAATAGTATGTTATACTTATATTGTGGTAGAATGAACCTAAACTGAACCACTGGAAGATTCAGGGTTACACAGTAGTAATAGAAGTTATAATATCAGTACTAGTTAGAATAATGTTGGTAGTAGTGGTTGGTCATGATAGTCACAAGAATAATAATTGCTAGTTAGTCATTTGAAGACTATAAGTGGCAATAGTAGTAGTAGTAAAAGTAGAAGTGGAGCTGGTTGTAATTATATATCTAGTACTCGTTGTGGTGATAGTTGAAGTTGCTGCTAGATTTGTAATGGTAGTAGTAGCAGTTATAGTGGCTCTTGTGTTTATAACTGTAGTATCTGTGTTCTTAGCAGCTGTAGTCGTATCATTCACCGTATACTAAAGGTTAAAAGTTGTTTATGTCGTGTTTTGCAGGCTGCGTATACTATTCCCATTCTGGCTTTTGCTTTTGTGTGTCACCCAGAAGTGCTGCCAATCTACACAGAACTGAAAAAGTAAGTCTTTCTTTTCGGGTCGTATATACACACTTCCTACTTAACATTTCAGCAGTGACCTTTATATAACACCTGAATAACTGAACATTAAGTTCTAGAATAATTCAATGGACTATTGATTATTACAGAGAAAAGTATTTGGGCCTTTTGTGTTTTTTTCCCCAAATTGTTACCACAATGTCGGTATACAATTGTATGCGTTGTTAAGTAGCAGTAGTCAATTTTTCCTTCAGGTGAACAAGGACCGTGGTTGTCAAAGTTTTTCAGCCAGAGGCAACAAATTGCATCATCTATCTAAAAATGAAACCAGAGTCTTGTGGCCCCCAGTTTGAGAACCGCTGATCTAGGAGGCCCTAGTATGCCCCTGTGCGCAAAACCAGTCCTATTATCAGTTCACCTATAAACTAATACAAACCAGGTTTGTGTAAGTTTATAGTGAAATCTCCGACCTCAACTCTATTTAACATCTTTGAGCTTATTTTGAACACAGATTGCACCCCAAGCCTAATCAATTCACCTACATCAGTATCTGGAGCTACTAACACCCTCGTGTCTGAATGAAAACAAATCTCCACAAATCTATTCTAATGGAACATGTTCCCAGAAGAGTGGAGGTTATTAGGTGTCCACAAATTGTATTATTGTTAACATTATTGATATGATTAAATTCAATGCATGACTAAAATGTGCCTACAAAATAAAACAGCATATTGGTAAAAACTGTGGGATTATTTTATGTTGTTTGCTAATGAATATAATCGTGTGTGTGTGTGTGCGTGTGTGTGTTCATTTATCAAAAACAGTCCAACTAAGAAGCGCATGCAGAATGTGGCTAACATCTCCATACTGGCCATGTTCATCATGTACCTACTAACTGCCATTTTTGGCTACCTCACTTTCTATGGTAAGCATGTGCTAGTGGTGTAAGATGTAACTATATTCAGTGTTTTATGTTTTAATACAGACATTAAATGTACTGTAAATACTCAGACCTGTGTGTGTGTGTGTGTGTGTGTGTGTGTGTGTGTGTGTGTGTGTGTGTGTGTGTGCAGGTAAAGTGAAAGATGAACTCCTGAAGAGTTACCCCACTGATGACACATTGATGCTGTGTGTGCGTCTGGCAGTGCTGGTGGCTGTCACCCTGACTGTGCCTGTTGTTCTCTTCCCGGTAAAACACACACTCATACGCAACATGCACACACACACCAAAACATACTAAATATTATGGCACATACTAGTCAAGTGTTCCCTTATTGGGTGGACCTTAATGGTCAATAAAGGTAGTTAACTAACTATCGGCAATTCAAATCCAAATTTTATTGGTCACATACACACTTACAGTGTACGACATGCAGTAAAATTCCGTCCAACATATATATATATATATATATATATATATATATATATATATATATATATATATATATATATATATATATATATATATATAGAAAGGAGAATGAAGTAAAAATGAAATGGAGGGATATGTGTATGGCAGATATGGCAATGTTAAAGTAACAATATGCAATATATCTAACTAGTTAACATTAATTTATTGCCTATTTTTAATTATTTCTTAAGTACAATCTGTAAACCTTTTATTTTGAGGACATTACACACTAGTTTGTCATTATAGGGAGATATAAAGTCTAAAGTCTGTAAATTTTAGAGTATTATAATTCAGGAATGCTGGACATTTATTTGTTAAACATCAGTGTACTTTATGTGCTCAGATCCGTCGTGCTGTGCAGCAGCTGCTGTTCCCTGATAAACCTTTCCACTGGGCTCGCCACATTGCCATTGCTGTAGTTCTCCTCGCCTTGGTTAACATACTCGTCATCTTCGTCGCAGACATCCGAGAGATCTTCGGCGTCATCGGTGAGCTTCCCAGGCATTTAGAATTCTAAAAAGGCTGTTCAGAGAGTAAATGAATCTAAATCATAGGGATAATGATAATAATGCAGGTACAGCAGAAGGTAATCATTTTTGTGGGTTTTTTTTTCCTCTCAGGAGCAACATCAGCACCCAGTCTCATTTTCATACTCCCTGGAATATTCTACATCCGCATTGTACCTGAGGAACAGGAACCACTGAAATCCCGGCCCAAAATCCAGGTACTGTAGATATGGTACCTTCAATATTAACAGTGTCAGGAAGTATCATTATCACAGACAGGGGAATTTACTCATTCAGTTCATCGTGTAACACAGTGGTTCTCAATCTTCTAGATGGCACTAGGGAGACGGAATTGAAAAAAATATATTTTACCTGTATGTCAAGATTGTCAGCCTATGGTGTATTTAAAACATTAATAAAAGTATATACATTTTACACTTAACACTACACTGAAACCTCAGCAAAACCTTTGTTGATGTACTAGTGCACAGAACAGGCAGCAATAAACACTGATAAATGCTAAGACTCTTTAAAATGTATATATTTTTATATACGATGATGCAATGTCTCAACCGAGAAGGTTAATACAGAAAAGGCTTGTGTGGAAAAAAAACTCTACAATCTGATGTTTGAAAGTAAAATTGTAAGGTTTCGTCACAAATTCTCTTTAGGGGTGGCCTCAAAAGGATTCACCTTAGACAAGAGGTCCTCCTGCCGAAAATGTTTGACATCCACTGGCGTAATAGACACTCTCGCGTACAAGGAAACACAATGAAATGATCATATGCGTATTCTGACCTACTTAGAAATGATTGTTATGTCTTTAATATTTATATTTCTTTATTTTTTTGTCCTCCAGGCGGCGATGTTTGCGGTACTGGGCTTCATCTTCATGGTGATGAGCATTACTTGTATCATTATACAGTGGGTGACTGGGGGCAACAGAGTAGGAGGACACTAACAGACCTCGGGACCAAAATGCAGTATGGATGTACACAGAATCACACACACTTTACATCAATTACCTTCAAACACATGGAGCTCCGTAACCAAACATTGTGCAGCCTTCCGTGGGATATACTCTGTGAATACTTTCAAAAAGACCCGTGAGCCATATGAGAATCAACTATAAATACAGGACGTTATGGCTGCCAGATGGACGACTGGAAAATAATATCATTATTTCAGGAGCTCTCAAATATTTGATTGTACATTATCATTTTTTTCGAAATTATAACGAATTTCAGTACGTTTTACTTACTTAACCCATTTATGCTCAAACAGTACTACAGTTGACCCCTGAAATTCACAGGGATTATATGTTTTTAGAGCTTAATTTCAAACTCAGCTCAAAAACACATTACACAAAGAACAATGTAAAGTAGGACTAAATGATGATTACATGAAGTCAAAATGATTCACAATGTGCAGATTTTCCGCACCCCAAACAAACAAAAAAGACCAGGCCGTGTCATTTTAGTCCGTATATGTATAGCGCGAGCGGTGACTTTCCTGTGTGCTTCACGGAGACGAGGTGAAAAACGATTGCCAACACTGAGCAGAGGAAGAGAGTTGCTACATCAAATCTGTGAGAGATGTGGTCATGGGGAAATGTGATAACGGTAGCCCAATGAGTAAGGCATTGAGCCCTGAACCAAAAGGTTGCAGGTTCAAATCCCACCACCAAGCTGCCACTAGTGGACCCTTGAGCAAGACCCTAAACTCCAATTGCTCTGTCAAGCCCAGCCATTACCGTTGCACAAGCCAGTGCCTTTCTATTGCTGGTCCCAAGCCCAGATAAATGGGGAGGGTTTAATCAGGAAGGGCATCCAGCGTAACATGCGCCAAATCTAATATGCAGATCAGGAGATTACAGGAGAAGCCGATACAGATGATGATGGCGTACGAGATCTGGTTCCGGGTTAGAAGGAAGAAATGAAAGGCATTTTCTTTCCCTCGTACACACACCCGCTCGCAGTCCGCTCGCAGACTTTTCCACACGAGGAAACATCGCAATACACACCTGTGTACTGACATGTTTCTCACTCCTGTGTCTGTTACATTTTAGTGTTTCTGGCCTTTTTGGCACCCTAGGCCAGGTGCTCCGTTTGTCCCACCACAAACACAAGTCCCAGTCATCCAGAAAATAAAGAAGAAATATGTTTAGCCAAAATTATTAAAATAGCTTGCTGTTGTGATAAAAAACACAAAACCTATTTATTGCTTTATTTACAAAAAAAAGTTATAAGCAGAGGGGCATGGAATTACATGTTTAAAACTTTTCGAATTTTCCCATTGCAATTTTCAATCAAAAATGTTCAAGGTTAAAATAGAGAAGATTACTAGAATAGCATCACCAATTTAAAAGAAACTTGAAAGTTTTGTGTTTAAAAAAGGTCTTTTTTTATCAAGGAAAAAAGCGCGTATAATCTTTGCAAGGTTTGGCAGAATTCACTAGTTTTACATTATGCTTAGAGGGGATTTGATCAAAGTTTACTTTCCCCTGGATTTAGCAACTTCCTTGTTTTACCCCAGAAATATCCCAGTAAGATGGGCCTATTTAAAAGAAACACCATACACGCTTGGATGTAGTTTTAACCTTTTAATCTGGATGTAGTTTTTTTTGCCATGAAAATTCGTTTAATACTCATTTCAACTGGGAAAGTGAGTTTTTAATTGGGAACTCACATCTGACACTTCTGTTTTAGCTTATATTGGCTGTAATATGCCTATAATTTGAAAACCAGCAATTATTTATTTTGAAAACCTGTATGATTTACACATATAAATTTCATGATGCCATTTATAATTCTAAGAGCATATCGCAATATCAACAGAGGTTATCGCAATATGACATTTTCCCCAAATCGTGCAGCCTTAATGTAAAGGTAAAAACATATACTGTCCATATACATATAATGTCTAACACAGTGCTGGAATGTAAAAAACATGTTTCTATTTGTTATGTGCTGTCGCTTTCTTTGGTATAAGTAATGTAAATACAGTTTTATTTCATTTCATAAAATATACTGTAATAATTTCATTTGATAGAATTACAGTAGATGTATGTATGTACAGGTACTCATCAATAATGAATGATTTGATGAATGAAAATTTCTATACTGCCAGAAAAAAAAAGCCATAGCAGAGAGCAATTATTGGGTCCTAGAGGAAAATCACTGAACTCTGAACAATGACTTTGTTGACGGGAGTCGACTGTTTTTGTACTGTAGTCTTTGGTTTGGAAAAGTATTTGCACTAGATGAGGTACGCAATCACGATCAATCACGTCGGCAGTTTGTCACAATGCACACAACGAAATGTTATCAAGACATCTTAAGAGGTTGTTTTAATGAAATCTATGTATTCATACGATGTAAATGATGTAAAAGAGCTTGAAGAATGAACATAGGATATTTATATGAGATGTGTGTGTTTTGTGCATTTTCTTTTTTACTATAATGCAGATTACAGTTTTCCTTGTTTGAAGTGTAATGATTTACCTTTTGTATATTTTTTTTGCATACTGAAAGAAAGCATAATTTAAAAGCTTCCCCTTAAATGTTAAGTAGACAAATCATGGATATTTGTAGATTACATAATTAACTGATTAGACTAACGTGCTGGAGAGCAAATCCTCACTTTATCTATATGTAATATGACTTTTACTTGAAGAAAAAAATGGAAGAAACGTTTTATGTGAAATCTGATCAGGTTTGTGAATAACGTTTGCAAGAATTCAGCTGCAGTGATCTCTTAAATCAATGCACCGAGGCACTGCATTGCTCTCCTGTCTAAAAACAAAAAAGAAAAAAAAAGTGCACTATTATTTGTCATCTCCTGGTTATTTTGTCAGCACACACTGAATATTCATGCCTGCATGTATGATTAGTTTCTCTCATTTAACAGTTTTTAAAGTGCAGTGTGTACTGTAAGTGCAGTGTGTACTGTAGGTCATGTGAACAGTATTGTACCAGTCGGTCAAAGTTTTGCCAAATATTATGATGTCTGGAATCAAGACCTTTGGACCAAATTGTTTGAATTGCGTAATATAAAAATGAAATAAGTTATTTGTCGAATGTAAATATTTTTCACGCTGGAAGTAAATTTTGTATTTAAACATTTCTGGGGACAGAAATATTTTTCCACCAAATAATTCCTGTTATTCTTTACATTTATAAGGTGGCAAAAATGGATGTGTTATGCAATTAGTTATTAGTCGTTGTCCTTTTTGGTCAATAAAGGTTTAACTGAGGTAAAGAAGCTTTGCTTTTGTTTAGATTGGGATGTTTAATGATTAAATCATGGTTCTATTCATAAAAGGTGACACTTTTTAATATGTTACAATATAATGTTTATGCAAAATGATGTTTTGAAAAATGCTAAGAGAACATACATTAGTTGTTATTATTAACAATTACATTTACTTATGCAGATCATGTGGCATTTTTTTAAAAGATGCAGGGAAAATGTATGTTTACATCAGAATAAATAGAAA
This sequence comes from Kryptopterus vitreolus, assembly GCA_030449085.1. Classification (NCBI taxonomy): domain Eukaryota; kingdom Metazoa; phylum Chordata; class Actinopteri; order Siluriformes; family Siluridae; genus Kryptopterus; species Kryptopterus vitreolus. Next base: position 5,665,544 of record JACRUU010000020.1, read on the forward strand.
AAAGTGTGGTCTCTGCAAGTTAATCATGTTATACTATCGTTGATGATGCCATATAGGCTGGATCGAGACTCTACATGGTATGGTGAAATGTAAACAGTGTAAGGATTAGTAGAGGTAAATGACTAATTTGGATGGATACAGAATATAGGATGGATACAGAAATCACAATGAGCAGGAAAAAAAGCATCCAATTATGTCACTACACCAGACAACATACTCCTCAGCGTCAACAACAACAAACCCAAACAACATTTTTTTGTTTTTCTCTTTCTGTGTAAACAATAGAGACGGTTCATTTCCGTGAAATTCCCAGGAGGTTAGCCGTTTATGAAATATGCAAACCAACCCAGGTGTCATCAACAAAAATCCCCTGCTATGTCTTCCTTATAACCACAGATGTGAAAAACGCAGGTGTAGATGTGATCCTATAAAAGTGGATGCGGACAGTGAGTGTGGTACAGCAACAAAACTGAATTTTTAATACTGTTAAAAGAATATATATATATATATATATATACACCTTGGAAAATTGCCCCTAGTATGTGTGTTCCATCCAGGGTGTGTCCTGCCTTAATGCCCAAAGACGCCCTGAGATTGGCACAGGCTCCCCGTGACCCGAGGGAAGATCAGATAAAGCGGTAGAAGATGAATGAATGAATAAAAAAAGCACAACAAAAGCACGTTTCAGCTGAAAATCACGCAGTAGTCTAAAGCACTTTTTTTTACACGAAATTGTTGAGATGTCACCCTATTTGTAATCTTTAATATTTTCATAATTAACTAATTACACAGTTACACAGTTTTTCTCAGCAACTGTAACGAATTACTGTTACATTTATTTTGTCATTTATTGTCATTATGGAAGACATATGTACAGAGTCAATGAAATGCAGTTAGCATATAACCAGAAGTACACAAGTGGCTTATAAGATTAGGTAAGAGTGAAATATAATGTACAAACGGTGCAGAAGAAGATGTATCTGGTATAAATCAAATAGAAATAAGGTGTATATTTGTATATGTAGCACGATACCTATGTAACTGTGCAAAGGAATGTGTGTCATTCATTCATTCATTCATTCATTCATTCATTCATCTTCTACCGCTTTTATCCGATCTTCCCTCGGGTCACGGGGAGTCTATCAGGCGTCTATGGGCATTAAGGCAGGATACACCCTGGATGGAATGCCAACCCATCGCAGGGCACACACACTCACACACACACATTCATACACTAGGGACAATTTTCCAAGGTGCCAATCAACCTACCGTGCATGTTTTTGGACCGGGAGGAAACCAGAGAACCCGGAGAAAAACCCCCTGAGGCACGGGGAGAACATGCAAACTCCACACACATGGCCGAGACGGGAATCAATCCCGGACCCTGGTGGTGTGAGGCGAACGTGCTAACCACTACCCCACCGTGCCCCGAATGTATGTCATACGATACATATATAGCTGTGCACAGGAGTGACATAAGGAGTAAATACATAGCTGAGTTCGTATATGAAACAGTATATACAGAATGGATAAGAATGAAAAGCAGTATATTAAGACAGGCTTAGATAGATATATATTATTAGTGGATAATCTATCTTTGCTTTTTTGTGTTTCATCAAATTGAATAAAATAGTAATGCGTAACAGAATCATAAACAGCCAGTAGATGGCAGTGTAACAACACTGACACAGCAGCAAATCTGAAGGTTGAGTAGATTGTGATCACATGGAAAAGAGAAGTGCTTAAACACGGTTAGCGCAGTGGTTAAGACGTCGGACTTTTGCAAATGCAAAAAGTGTGTATATGTGTAAACTGTACAAGTTACAGGAACTAATAGCTAGAATAATATGTAATATTTGGACCACTTTATTTATTTATCCTCCTCCCCTTCTTTTCCTATATATATATATACGTATGTGGTTGGCACGTTCGCCTCACACCGCCAGGGTCCGGGTCTCAGCCATGTGTGTGTGGAGTTTGCATGTTCTCTCCGTGCCCGAAGGGGTTTTTTCTCCGGGTTCTCCCGTTTCCTCCCGGTCCAAAAACATGTACTGTAGGTTGATTGGCACCTTGGAAAATTGTCCCTAGTGTATGAATGTGTGTGTGTCCTGCGATGGGTTGGCATTCCATACAGGGTGTATCCTGCCTTAATGCCCTTAGACGCCTGAAATAGTCACAGGCTTCGCGTGATCCGAGGGAAGATCGGATATAGCAATAGAAGATGAATGAATGAATATATATATATATATGTATGTATTAATACTCCTACTTGGCACCTCCATCTTCAGCATGCTTCTCCCTATGTACCACATGTCCCTCCTCTGAAAATGTCCAAACCATCTCAATCTCAATCTCCAAAACACCCTACATGCTCTGTCCCTCTAATAAACTCGTTTCTAATTCTGTCCATCTTCATCACTCCCAATGGAACTCAATATCTTCATCTCTGCCACCTCCAGCTCCACCTCCTGTCTTTTGACAACGCCACCCTACTATAGGAACCTAAAAATGACATGGACACGGAACGTATGTGTAATGGTTGATTGGTTTAACGGATTTGGTCCCGGATTTGTTTTTTTTCCCGTTCTTCATAATCAATACAGGCTCTTATCTCTATCTTATTTCGCTGATTTTATTAACTGTATTCTTATGATATTATACACAGGAGTGTTTACCCACCACGCAGAAGATTGCTTAGGGCCTTGAAGGCTTGGAGGGGCCCCCTACTGGCCACAAGGTGTTAAACACATTTAAAACTTGCTTTAATTATAGTGCGGCCCAAATACCTAGAACGAAACATCGATTAGGCGCGCATGCCCATGTACTCAAAAACGACAGAAAACAATTGGGGGAATAAAATACTCAAACGGTATTATTTTGGCTACAATGGAATAGTTGAGATGAAAGCATATTCATGTGTTAGAATGGCCCACTCATAGTGCAGCCCTACATCCTATAGAGAATCTTTGGAAAGACTTGAAATTTGCTGTTTGGACTTATTAATTTAACTTCAGAAAGTTCTTCACACTCTACCCTGGTCAAAGTTGCATTGGTTCTAGATCTAGAATCCTGGGTACATAAATAATATAGCGTTTGAATCACAATACAATACCCACACACACACACACACACACACACACACACACACACACACACATACATATATATGTTGTTTCAATCTGCAAGCTCTCCTGTGGTCCACATCTTGCTTCACACCTCATCAGTTTAGTGCACACACTTCTGTGCAAAGCCTTTTTCCGATCAAACGTTTGACTAAGTGAAAGCAAAAGAAACTGCATAAAAGTGCCCCCTTGTTCAAAGTTGTTCAAACTAAACTCAATAAATTGAAATTTACTTCCACTTTTCTAGACTGAGATCAGTTCTATAAGTCTCCCATCATATTTAGGAGGGAAACAGTGTGAAGTGTTCTGTACTTGTAGTTATCGATCAGGGTTCAGTCATACATGTACTTTACATGTCAAAGTAAATCAGAAAAGAAATCATACTGTAGATTCCTCTCTTGCAACATTATTGTGTGCACTTTAGAACAGTAAAAAAGTAAAAGCAACAAAAGTAACTTCACTTAAGCCAATGTGCAAAAAAAAAAAATTGTGAAAAGCTGGAGTATTTTAAATTAATGACACTTCTTGTTATTTTAGAAGCACTTCCTGTTCCACTATCATTCTGAGTCAGTGGTAAAACTTTATGTGTTGGAGATTATAATTCAATTTGCATCCATAAATATTAATCCTTTCTAGGTGAAGGGAGGGAAAAAACATTGCTGCATTTCAATACTTTTGGGTCTTAGTAACAGTAGTAGTAGCAATCCTAAAATGCATAGACGTAAAACAACCAGGCTTTGAGCAATGGCACGAGTGAGTGTGTGAAAATAGAAAAGAGAGAAAGAAAAAAAAAACAATGAGCTTGTCCACTTCCTGTGAAAAGCCACTGTTTGGTGTTAGCTATATGACAGAAGTAGGAAGAGAAACCTGTTTGTGTCGAGTGGGGTCTGCCGAACTTAGATAGCGAGAAAAAGATCCTGCTCTGAAAAAGGTTTTTAGGTAAAGTAGTGTCTAAGGGAAAGCTGGGGGTCATGAAGCGCAGGTCAAAAGAGAAAAGTCACGAGAGCATGGGCAGTCGTTTGCTCTCACCTCAAGAGAATGAAAAAGTGCTGGATCTGTTGGGCAGAAGGTGTGTGGTAAGTACACATACTCTCGGTGTATGACATATGGGTTAAGGGGACAGGATAAAGGTGCTACAATGAAAGCTGCTAAAAGGTTGAAGATTTCAGTGCACCGGATCACTGTTTATATCAGTTATCTCAGTGAGACTGCATATTGACATAAATAGTACCTGTAATCACATTGTGACACACGACTAGCTTAAACATGAGGCATCCCATTCTCCTTTTCCCACATTTCTATTGTTTTTTTTCCGGTTTCCTAACCAGATATTCAGTGTTATGTTAAAATATTACTAATTGTGTATTATGAGCTTTGAAATCTCACTTGCTTTTGTTCAAGATGAAGTTATGGGATAAGGATGGGGATCCTAACATAAAGATGACCAGTTGCTTTATCAACAATCTTTGTGTTAGTTTTAGGCTTGGAACTCGGAAGCTATTTTCAGAGGAATATAAGCATTACTGTTTTAGAATTTGCTATAGAAACCACAAATACTCCATCAAAAAAAGTGTGGAAAGGGAGGGTGCTATTAAAAATGGGAAGGAAATCTAACTGCATAGTAATACTGACTAGGTTTAATTAGGACAGAATATGATATTTATAAGCTGATATATGAGATATAAGCTGAATGACACAATTCTGGTTCATAAACTGTACATAATCAGCATTAAGACATGATGGTAACAAGACTGTAGATTAACGGTATGTTTATATATAAATGGATGAAGCTACAAAGCCTTGTAAAGCTGTTATGTTCTGTGGTGAAATACCGGGTGCTTGTATAATGTATGTGAAAGTGAATGTAAATGTGGGGATTCTCCAAAGTTACAAAAGTGCATATTAAGCTTATTATAATGCTTCCTTAAACATCCTTCTTGTTCATTGGTAAGGAAATGATTACTGATTTCTGGCTCTTGCTCACTCAAAGGAAGTTCAATATCAGATGGAATTTTGCTCATTTTGAGCTCTCACGTTGCGCTGCCCATATAAACCTGAAGTATTTGATATGTTGATTGTTCATTTACAATGACAGGTTACATTAGATAATATAAAAAGTGTATATTATTAAGTGCATTTCCATTGGATATGCACACCCCATATCAGAAAGTTCTTGTGAAGCTTCCCCTGTAGGTCTATTGCTAAATATTATATTCTAAAACCTGTAATACACACACAACAATATGATACCCGTGCTGCATTGTAATTATTAAATGTACTCAGTGTTTACTTCTCCTTGTGTAAGGATTGTTCAATTTTCCCATGCGAACATTATGCAAACTTATAACCATGTAATACTGAAAAATATAATACTAATGTTGGATTATTGTCTATTCATGTCAACTCACTATGGTAAAACACTGCCAGAATAGGAGCTTCCTCTTAGTCACTATGAAGACTCATTTTATTGTGTGAACTATAAAAATATGCAGAGCCTGAACTTCACGGTGTTATAATGTCTATTGGGCAGCTTATACAGAGTGTTCAGAATTCCCTGTATATAGAGGATTTTTTTTTAAAGCAAGCCTTTGTCAGTGGATCTTCTCAGTGTATCACTTCCAGGCTTTTTAAAATAAGTTTGCTCACAGTGTTGTATGTGAGATGTTCTTGCCATTTTTCTCGCCAATGTCCTCCAGACATCATCGCAATTCCACACAATTCAACATGATAAAAAAAAAAAAAAAAAAATATATATATATATATATATATATATATATATATATATATATATATATATATATATATATATATATATATATACAGAGAGAGAGAGAGTCAAAGTTGATCAGGTATTTCAGTGTATTTCCTGATACCTGATGTAGTATTCATTCCCTTTGAAACAACATTTAGACGTTAGACCTCCCCTTTCTCTTGGTCATTCCTGAGATCTTTCGACATCTTTAAAAAGTCCACGTGTGGAAAACATTATTTGGAAAGGCACACACAATGTGGTCAAAGGCACTCCCAGCAGAGCTCAGAGACAGGACTGCTGCAAGTCGCATAGAATTGGGGAGGGCTACAAAAACATTTTAGTGCTCTGAAGATTCCGACAAGCACAGTGGCCTTTGCAAATGAGTGCAATAAGTGTCGCACTAACAAGGACTCTTCCAAGAGTAATCAGGGAAGAAGGATAGATGGACATGGACGGACAGACCTGAAAGTTTCTGTCCGCGACAGTCTCCATCCAACCTGACCCAGCTTGAGAGGATTAACTATGAAGAATGACCAAGAAGAAAATCCCTCAGGTGTGCAAAGCTTTTTGCGTCATACCCAAACAAGAATCAAGGCTGTAGTTGCTGAAAACATAATGTTTAATGTATGTACATGCGATTCTTCTTTATTTAGAATTTTTTTAATGACTTTCTCATTATAGAGTTTTAATTAGAAAGAAATCTATTTTATCGATTGTAGTATCAGATATGAACAAATGTGAAAAGGCTCCAAAATGATTTATATATATATATGTTTGTATGAAATAATTAAGTATGAATATATATATATATATATATATATATATATATAGTATATATATATATATATTTTTTTTTTTTTTTTATAAGCATACACGTTTTTGTAGACTTCCCAAGTGTAGGGCACTTTTAAAGATGTTATTAAGCTTATTAAGATACTTATTATTCATTGTAAAACATTTATGAAACCAGAATACATTTAGAAATTTTTAATAGATTATAAATCTATTCAAAACTAAATTCGTTGCCATGTTTTAGTTTTTGTTATAGTTTGCTATTTATTCTGTATATCTTGCACAATTTTAACTCTTGTTGTGTACTAAATATCCTCAAATCATTAGTTAACTGTAGTAGGACCTCACATGATAGAAGAACAACTGTTTGTTTGTGATTGTGTGTATGTTACACTGCATTGATCTATGTGTCTTGAGGTGTGAAAACAATGTCTGGAGTGGGCAGGGGTGTCAAAGGAAGTGTGCTCTAGACATTTCCTGTCACGGTTCATCTACTCTGTAGCTGCTAATGCACCCCATCTGCCATCTTCAGTCATCCTCAGAAGCTCACAATGTTGTGTTACTGTACAATCATGCATGTTGTTCTGTGTATTTGTATTTGTCTAGTCTCTGTGCTCAACGGTGGTGCAGCTGTTCATGGCCCTGCCACACAGCCCTGACAACTGGAGTCTGCAAAATTCAGGTGTTCTGTGCTTCGTAAAGGACAATCCACGGCGTTCCTATTTCATCCGCCTTTATGACATCATGGTACTGTAGATACGCCACATTCATCTGTTTTTAAAAACACACCCGTAGCTTAGAGAACCATTATTTTGTCACATCACACTCACACACACAGGCACGCACATTGACATACACACACAGGACAGAAAAAAAAGGAAGAAAAAAAGCACAAAAGAAAGTAACAAAAACAAGAATGAAAATGCAAATGCAATACCTCAGCATGCTTTTTGTAGGTCTAAATTCCTGTCCACAAATTGTCACTTCCTGTATGCTTGTTTACCCTGATATGATGTTACATACCTGTGTCAGCAACAACAGTTTTGTAAAGATGTGTTGATGCTGTAAAACAAATTGTAAAGGAAGAATGTATGTTAGGTTAAAAAACATACACCTTTCTTGTAAATGTAGCATACACTTAGGTTTACCAGTTAAATCTAGTTTTAGTTTAATCCAGGGATGTTTTGGGTTCGGCTTTACCCCCACAATGTGAAATGCATGTTCAGTTTGCTCATCTACAGGTGACTAATTTGCGTCTTCGAGAACCAATTCCAATTCCCAGTAATGTTACATTTATGTTGCACTATTCACTGTAAACAGGTTTTCTTCTCCTGAATCGTCTCCATAATGCTGTTCATGCTAGCAATGCTAGCAACTTGTTAACCAAATGTCATTATTTATCATTATGCAAGTGCTGTAAAGTACAAAGTGCGATATTGTGCTTCTGATCACTCACTTTTATTCACTCAGGCACTTTGCATTTTGTAAACTGTTTAAATTAAACTATTAAAATGTCTATTTCTTACCTATGTAAACATTTTTGCTCTACTCTTAAAATGTATGCATTTTGCTCAACAGTACTTCTAGTACTTATGTAATATTTGTTTGTGGGGGTTTTCGGTGTTTCACGATCAAGAAACCTAAGGGTATTGAGAAACAAAACCCTTGGGCATGGACGACCTCTTCTTTACACCACTCTCCTTTATTTCGCTTCCTTCCTCTCACAAGATAACAACATTCATTACATTTGTTTACTTAAACTCTTACAATACAGTAATATAATATTTGTTAACATTTTATTATAAGTTGTACTGATACTGAACGATTCAATTTATGTCTGTCCCAGGCAGGTAAACTCATGTGGGAGCAGGAGCTCTTTAACCAGTTCATCTATCACAGAGCTCAGCCTTTCTTCCACACGTTCCATGCAGATGTGAGTATTCGATAGCTTTTTTTTGTTGTACATAGTCGTTTAACTCAAATCATATATATATATATGACCACAGAGAGTGAGTGTGTGTGTGTAGTTTGCATGTTCTCCCCGTGCCTCAAGGAGGTTTTTCTCCGGGTTCTCCGGTTTCCTCCCGGTCCAAAAACATGCACGGTAGGTTGATTGGCACCTTGGAAAATTGTCCCTAGTGTATGAATGTGTGTGTGAATGTGTGTGTGTGCCCTGCGATGGGTTGGCATTCCATCCAGGGTGTTTCCTGCCTTAATGCCCACAGACGCCTGAGATAGGCACAGGCTCCCCGTGACCCGAGTGAAGATCGGATAAAGCGGTAGAAGATGAATGAATGAATGAATATATATATATATGACCACAGAGAGTCAGGACCTCGGTTTAATGTCTCATCCAAAAGACGGTGCTTTTTGTCCCAGACACTATACTGGGGTGTTAGGACCCACACAGACCACAAGGTAAGCGCCCCCTGCTGGCCATATATATATATATATATATATATATATATATATATATATATATATATATATATATATATATATATATATATATATATATATATATATATATATATGGCCAGCAGCCATTTCATCCTGTAGCCCAAGACTGGTAGCCCACTGAAGCTACGAGGCGGATGAGCCTGGTTAGTACCTGGATTGGAGACCACCAGGTACCTGGATGGGAATACCAGGTTGCTGCTGGTAGAGATGTTAGTGTGGCCAGCAGGGGGCGCTTACCCTGTGGTCTGTGTGGGTCCTAACACCCCAGTATAGTGTCTGGGACAAAAAGCACCGTCTTTCGGATGAGACATTAAACCGAGGTCCTGACTCTCTGTGGTCATTAAAAATCCCATGATGTCTTTGGAAAAAGAGTAGAGGCCGTGTCCTCGGCATCCCAGCCAAATTTGACTATCAGGGCCTCCTAACCGTCCCCATATCTCCTGATTGGCTTCTTCATTCCGTCTCCTCTTCACCAGTACGCTAGTATGTGGTGGGCTTTCTGGTGCACTATTCCTGCCATTGCATCATCCAGGTGGATGCTGCACACCAGTGGTGGATGAGGAGATCCCCCTCTCATAATGTAAAGTTCTTTGAGTGTCCAGAAAAGCGCTCTATAAATGTAATGTAATGAATTATTATTATTATTATTATTATTATTATTATTATTATTATGGTGAAGTCAGCTCAAAACCAAAAGTGTAAATAATTTATCTGATTTGTTTTGCTCTTGTGGGGATCCTTTTTAAGAACCTCAGTGTGTTTTTTGTCCAGGAGTGCCAGGTGGGCCTAAATTTTGCAAGCGATGAAGAAGCTGAGAACTTTTTCTCCATAGTGGATGATAAGATCAACCAGAGAAGTAAACACTTGGGTCAGTTAAGCAACCTTGGCCACGAATAAGAAAAGTTCTTCCTTCGCTGTATATGAAGAGCTACAACGATCAAATTTTGTAGCGTTTCTTTTGACATCTAGTGGTTTCAAATGCTAACAGCTTCCTCTTGTGTTATTTGTTTAGAGAAAAAGGGAAAAGGAGTTACTCATATTCAAGGTAAAACTGATATTTTTGTATAGACACACACACACACACACACAAACAAACAGACAGACAAATAAATAGATAGATATAGGTATAGGTAGACAGTACTGCTACACACAGTACACACACTGGCCACGGCCTGCATTATATTATGTTGTTATTAAAACAGTCCTGGTTCACCACTTCATAGATTCTGACCACTGCAGACTAGTTTTGGAGATGCTCTGACCCAGTTGTATAGCCTTCATAATTTATTCCTTGTCAAACTCACTCATATCCATACAGTAAAATCCATATTTCCTGCTTCTAAAACATCACATGTTCCTTTGCTGCCTAATATATTCCACCCAATAACAGGTATCATGACTAAATATTTACATAGTCTAATCATCAAGTCAAAAGTTTGGACACACCATCACATTTATTATTTTTTATTTCTCTTTATTCTCATGATTTTATACGTTGTAGATTCTCACTGAAGGCATCCAAACTATGAATGAATGAATATGGAATTTAGTAATGAACAAGAAAGTGTGAAAAAATGACATTTTAGATTCTTGAAAAACGCCACTTCATGAGCTTCATGAGGTCGTCACCTGAATTGGTATGGCCCATCTCATCCCAAACCATCTCGCTTGGGATTAGGTCAGGTGACTGTGGAGGCCAGGTCATTTAGCAGGCGCCCTTATCCAGAGCGACGTACAAATACTGCTTTAGGTCTCCATTAAGAATAAATTCATTCAAGTATGATTGATTACAAACTAAAGATACAAAATAAGCATAGACACAGTTGAGGAATATTTTTTATGTTTCCTGGACAGTGAGAAGGAAGAAGTGTTAGGATAGGTGTTGTTGGAAGAGATCGGGGTCTTCAGTCGTCGTGTGAAGATAGCCAACGACTCTGTTGTTTGGACATCCAGGGGAAATTCATTCCATCACCAGAACAGAGAAGAGCCTTGAGCTGATCTTACCTCTTACTCTGAGAGAAGGTGGAAGCAGGCGAGCAGTGCTAGACACTCTCAGAAAGCGAGGTGTGGTACGGGAGGTGATGAGGTTTCTGAGGTACTATATAAAGAGAGGGTATAGCTGGGCTACTTATCGGAAGGTCAGGGCTTCGAACCACAGTATCACCAAGATGTCCCTCTTGACTCTGCTCTGCTCTGACCCCCAATATTCCAAACTAGATGGGATATGTGAAGAAAGAATTTCACTGTGCTGTAATGTAATTTATATATATTATATATATATATATATATATATATATATATATATATATATATATATATATAAAATTATAATATATATTATAATATATATTTCTTTTTTGTCAGATAATGATACATTGCCACCACTACCTCCCAATGGTAAGTAATACATTAACAAGAAATTATGAAATTATTTTCCTCCACATGACACATGGTTACTTATAGACATAATATAAGTTATTATAAATGTTTTCTTTATGTTTACATTGTTTTCTTGTGGTGAACCTTTTAAATCCAGGTTCTGGCGTTCCATTGGCAACTATTAATATCCAGAATCAGGCACCGCCTACCAAGTCAAAGAAAGACAAAAAGGAGAAGGAGAAAGACAAAAAAGGCAAAAACAAAGGCTCGAAATTATCCAAGGCATTAATTGGAGCTCCCAGTGGTTTTACGTGAGTGATTGCAAATGGGAAAAATATTTTGGACTTATTTATAAAACGTTTCCTTTTGTTTTTTTTTCTTGACTGCTGTGCTGTTAATCAGCTTTATGTTTGATATGTTTCAGGCATGTTGGCCACCTTGGTATGGAAGGTAATAACCTGGACCCAGATTTAATGATGCTGCTGACACGTGCTGGAATCAGTGAAGCGGATATGAGAGACTCTGAAACCTCTCAAATGATCTACGATGTCATTGAGCGATCAGGTGGAATGGAAGCAGTCAAGAAGGAATTAAACCATCAGGGTAAGGATATGAACAAAACGAAATCTTTAACTGGCAAAATGAAACATTGCTTTTGGTGCACATGTTCATATTTACACATCCCCCTGCAGAACGTCCTCCGCCTCCACCTCCGGGTGCTCGTCGAACTTCTCTTCCCCCAATACCCACTGGATCTTCATCCTCTCCCTATTCCTCTCAAGCCCGTTTAGGACCCTTACCACCTCCTCCTGGAGAATTTCCTTCCTCTGTCCCTAGGTCCCCTTCAGTTCACTCTCTACCACCCACGCCATCAGGAGTGCGCTCAGGTCCCCTACCACCACCTCCAGTGGCGCAAGGAGGGCGTAGAGGGCTTTTACCCCAAGTCCCAAGTTCTCAATCATCACCTTCTGCAAAAAGTGGACCCTTACCACCAGTACCAGGAGCACACAGTGGTCCCCCACCAACAGGAGACCGAGGTGGAACACAAACCTTACCCCGGAGTGGACCTTTACCTCCTCTCCCTGGTCGGGGTAGTGCACCCTCAACTCCAGCACACCGAAGTGCTCCACAACGCCCAGCCTCAAGAAACACACCCATGCCTCCTGCACATTCTGCTGCTTCTTGCCCACCTTTACCAGGAAGAAGGAATGAATCCTTACCACAGCCTACAAATAATGACTGCTATTTGCTACCGCCTCCAGCACTCAATGACGATTTCCCTCCTCCCCCTTGTTCTGATATTCTGCCTGATGATATGAATTTACCACCTCCGCCTCCAGCTCAATCCTTCCTACCAGCACCAATCCAGCATCACACATCTGCTAATGCTAGTATAGGAGCGCCACCTCCTCCTCCTCCTCCTCCTCCACCAGCTCCTACTGTTCTAACACATAATTCAGACCAAAGCAAGCCAAAACCTCCCGTAGCAAGCAGTGGGGGAGGAGGCAGAGGAGCACTACTGGACCAGATACGCATAGGAACAAAACTCAAAACTGTGAGATTTTTGATCATCATTGAGATGATTTTTACACCAAGAAATTTGAAGAATATCAGTGCAGTAACGCGTGCTATTTTTCCACCAGGTAACTGCCAGCCCTGATCCCCCTCCATCTGCAGCACAGGATACAGGAGAGGGGATCGTGGGAGCCCTTATGATGGTCATGCAGAAGAGAAGTAAAGTCATTCACTCATCAGGTAGATCCTTTTCTTTTCCTGGTAAATGTCAGTTTGCAAGAATTAAAAAGCATGTTATCGCTCAAGAGTGTAACACGGGCTGGATTTTTTCTAGATGAAGGAGACGAATTCGACGATGAAGACGATGACGACGATGAATGGGATTAATTTAAAAAATCATACTGTGTCCCAATGAGCATAAGCACAAATAAACAATAAAAAAATAACGGGGAATCATCTGTAACATTTTAATTCGGATCCATTCAGTAAAATACATTTTGAATTAAACGAAATGCAAATTAAACAGTTTAAATTTACCTTGTGCATCAAACAGAGCACATGACGATTTGTAAAGGATTAGAAAACACAGTCTTACTGAAGTTCATTGTTTATATTTGCTCAGTGTTTTTTTTTCTCTACTTTTATTTTGATAAATAATTAAAAGAGGAACTTTTTGCTTTCATCATTCTGACTGACACTGACTGGCAAAAACACAATACGCACCATCCGCTCTTTTTTTATTTCCATTATGACCTAACGAAAAAACAAGAACATACAAACGACACAATGTGATACTTATATATTTAATACTAACGAAACCGTGTGCAGTTTTACTTTTCCACAGTTCCAGTGTCAATCCGTTGGAATGTGAGCTCATGAGTTACTACACAGTAGGTGATAAAACCTATATACAAACAAAAAACAGTGTTATTATAATTACAATTAAATAAATAGAATTATATATCTTGTTTGTCATGCAAAATGCCCTCCACCTTATAGACTTTATAAATTCTCTACTAAAGCATTAAAATATACAACCTAAAAATAAATACACATTATCAATCAGCTACAGTGACACCCATAAAGACATATGTAGTGTTCCTGAAAAGAGATTGGTGCAAATTCCCCAACAGGAAGGATAACCAGGATACATGTACAACGTTATCTAGTGATTTACTCTTATCTGCACTGGACCAGTATTCAGGCAGCAAATGGAAAATTGCACTGGCCCACAGACTGCACGATTACACACACACACACACACACACACACACACACACACACACACACACACACACACACACACAAACACACAGAGTAAAATCATGTTGTCTAGTCATGATCTGCAGTTGCATCATACTCTAAGGTGCTAAAACGTATATTAAACCGGTCAACATAAAGTAAGGTTTTTTTTTAATGAAATATAATATGCGGCAAAAGAGATTTTGAGACGTAGAGAGTCAGCCGGGTTGTTAAATATCACGTGCAAATATCACAATGTTAAAATGTGGTCTAAAACCAAATTCCTTAGTGGAACGGCATGATGGGACATCAAGGAGTATGCAAACTGCGATAACAAGACAAGTGAAGGGAAAAAAAGTGAGATGAGTAGAGTCTTATATGAAATAGGACATTTATGTATATGTCTCTTCAAAAACAGATGAAAATAGTGAATGGTGAAAATAAACGGGTAAGTCTTAGCCTCCACTGGGCTCGCGGCCCTCTGTGTGTCTGCGGTTTGGACGTTTGCTTTGCTGCTGCCCTTGGTCAATGAACTGTTCCCAGTAGGACTGGCAGTACTGGTGGATGACGCGCACCTCAGGTTCTAAGGGTTGCACACTGCCGGCTGGGGGACGGGCTTCGGGCGTGCGATGTCTAATCATCATCCCTTCATCCTTATCCTCGTTATCGGGTACAGTGAGAGCCACTGCGATGTCTCGGTCCAGAATGCGCAGGGAGACACGCGCTAGGGTGTGCTTGAAGTTGTTCTCGGTGGCCAGGCAGTGGTATAAACCAGCGTCCGTGTGGGTGAGGGATTTCAGCAGGACGCCTTGAGGTGTGCTCAGAACTTCCCCCTCTCTATTCAGCTACATAATGATCACACAGATGGAAGTTACAAGCTATAATCACTGCGGAATATATAATGCAAAACTACAGTTCGTACATCCTGCAGTACCACACTGCTATTTTACGTCATGATGTCTTACCACTTTCCTTCTTCCGTCTTTTTGGTAGAGCCATTTGACAGTGGCCTGAGGAGATCGTGGTACACACTCCAAAAACGTGCTGCTTCCCTCCACACCAAACTGCACTGTTTCCTTCAGTCTCTTCTCCACTGTGGAGATGATTTTTTTTAAATGAGGCTTAATCATGATGAAACATTTAATGCATAAAGCACAACCGGGTGTGGACGAACAGGAACAGAATTAGGACTGGGTTATATGATGGCCGAAAGTCAAATATTTTTTTCCTTAATTAATACGGAAGGTTTTTCTTTATTATTATTATTATTATTGTTATTATTATCAATATATAGTTACTTTTAATCCAGTGGAATGTGGTTACAAGGTCTAATAGCATTAACATTATAACAGATATAAAACAGCCACATGCATCTCTTTTATCCTTCTTGACATTTTTAATAAAATACAACTTGATATATTTTTGTGAAACCACAACATTCTGCATTATCATGTCTCTCATGTGATCTGTTGAAATTAAAAAAAAAATATACACAGATAAACACATATTTTGCTCGAGACATGATGATATTGTATATAACACCCATTGTATATAAATATAAACCTTCAGTTTTCACTGATTTATGGATTGCTGTGGAATTCTAAGCCATATTATATATATATATATATATATATATATATATATATATATATATATATATATATATATATATATATATATATATATATATATATATATATATATATATATATTTATTTATTTATTTATTTTTATTTTTGCTGAGCCTTAAAAATAAGGCTCTATGTTGTTTTTGCACTTTCCTTAAACAATATAGTTGAAAGAGAATTTCTCATTGTTTGTCATACCCTTTGAATTAAATCCTCTGCATTGACGTAGAGGGTCCCCATGTTTTACATCCTGTCTTCTGCTCCTCCTAAAATAACAGAGTCCAAATTCAAACAAATATTGCATTACAAATTTGCCTGGTACATTAAACAGTAGTACTGGAGATTTTCCACTGACTATTACTAACCTTTTAGTAGCCTGTGTGAAGGGGGTGCAGCTCTCTCCATCCCATGCACAATAAGGGTCACGGGCCAGGCAGCAGTCTGAGCAAGCCTTACCATACACGCCACAGCGATGCAAAGACACCTGGGTAAGACCTGCGTCTGATGTTACATACAGCTGTTGCTGTAGAGATGAAGAGAAATACTGCACATTTATTTGAACACTGGTTATTATTCTATGCTAGAATAAATTTAATTACAAAATAAATGTAATTCATTACAGTTACTTATGAAAATGTTAAAGGTTACACATAGGGTTATACTAGAACAAGTTCGTGTAAAATCCATGCTTTAGACTATGGAATGATTTTGATTTGAATGATGACAATCTGCTGCAGTTTCGTTTCGATGAATTGAACCGTTTTTTTTTTTTTTACTTTATTTCTTAGAACGTTAACTTAAAGTGCCACCTAGTGGACAAATAAATGTAATAATAATCAGGTACTTCACTTTTAGAAAGTAATTGATAAGTTACACTACTTATTAAATTTTAAATAGAGTTTAAAATGTGTAATCTGTAACCTATTATACTTCCCAACACTGACCATAACATAATGTTATAAATCTCCTCAATTTGATTGACCAAAATCAGAAAACACTTCATCATCTGTAGAACTCATGGCACGTAGTATACAACAATTCACTCAGACCAAAGCCATTCTCATTTAACCTCAAATCACAGTGTGGTCAATTTTTTATTAATTTAATCCATGACGAGTCTTTTCAACCATTTCCCAGACATGGAAGTTCCTGTTCTTGTTGTTGAATGTAATTTTATATATATATGAATGCATCATAGTGATTACACTTAACAATAATCACTTAAAAATAATGCCATTTCTTTCTATAAAAATTAGATGTGGAAGATTTTGGTACATAAGAAATGAAACACTTAAGGATGCTATTAGAAAATCATTAACTATAAGGTGATAATGTCCTGATTTGAGGCATTAAACCTCCCTGTTTTTTTATTATTTTCATGTAACATAATAGAATGATTCTGTCATTTTACACCCACTGTAAAATGTTTAACGTTAACAAAGCAACATTTAATTGGCTTACCCTTTTAGCAGATATCCTCATTGTTTTAACAGGAACTGGTGTCTGTAGAAAAAGGAGAAGACATTGAAAGTTCAATACTAACTGACGTCGCAATATGTTTTAGCATGAAGCTAAAAACTGACTTCATTACCCTGAAAACTTCCACTTCCTCTAATGTCAGCTCTTCCATTGTGGTTGGATCTTTGGGCAGAACTATAACCTTCTGTACTGTTCCACGATCTGTAGGATCCAAAAAAAATAAACAGGTTTGTTGAACCTTGATCGGTTTCATGAAATGCTCTCCTAATAGATCTCGTCATGTAAAATGGAAGAATGAAGAATGAATGTAGGAATACTTGAACTGTAGCCAGATTACTGACCTGTGCCTAGAAAAAACACCTCATATCTCCCATCCACAGCGTCCACCTGGTCCACAGCGATGGTGGTAAACCTGTAATCGACGCCTGATCTCACCACCAGGGGGCGCTTGTGTATAGGATAAACAGGGTGATACATGAGTGGGTGCGCCCGAATGAAGTTCACAGCCTCGTCTGAGAACGCTTTAGTGGAGTCCAAACCCGGTGTAAATGTACCTCCAGGACACTAGAGTGTAACACAGAGCTATATTACTAGATATATGGCATATAACAGGAATTCTCCAGTAAAAAAAAACATGATAAAATATGATTTTTATATTCAATGCCAAATTGTGAGGAACTCACAGTTCCAGGTCGAGGATAGGGAATCTTTCCTGTGTACATTGTCCACTGGTAGTTGTGCCCATGCTTGTGGGCAAAAGGCCCATTGAATACATTACGTATGTCAGTCATAGAGTACACACATACAGCTGAGCCCTTAAAAACAGACCTAAGACAAAAAAAAAATATATATATATATATATATATATATATATATATATGACAGTATTACACCTTAAGTAAAATTGTTATCCTCACCCTGCTGTGGAGAAAACGGCATACACCATAGGGTTTCGCTCATCCTGCGTTGGCTGAATAAATACGTCTCCTGAAAGAAAAGAAAGAAGGGTCATGGTCATTATATGGGTTTGCAGGTCAGTGTTTTAAATGTTCATAATACGCAGGATATACACCCAGTCCGGTCCATCTAGTGCAGGCATGTCCAAAGTCCAGCCAAATGCGGCCAGTGTTCAAATTTCCATCGCCCCGCAGTCTCAGTCATAACAAAATCATTCAAAGAAGGAAGCAAAGCTATAAAACTCCACTGCATTATTCACTAACTGCAGTGAATTCCTTCTGAGGTAAATACATTCTAAAATCTCAATCAATTTATTTATTAAAACCGCAGTTTTGTATTCATTGAGTCTTTTCAATCCGTGTATCATTCATTCTTTTGTTTTTTTTTAAGTTGAAGCTCAAATAGATATTCGATTTAAAATCAAATACCATTTTGTCTGAAGAAAATAAACATTTGTGTTACTTTCCTGTTCCCAGGTTTTGAATTTAGAGGTTTATAGTGAGCATTTAATGGTGAACTGAACCTAGATAAGTTTAATACTCCTGAAATCCTTTTTTCCCCACACAGACTAATTTTAGTAAAAACTTGTTTTGTGTTATGTGTAAAGGAAAAGTATGCCATTTGCAATAAAAAAAAATCATTCAAAAGTTCATTTGCATTTAATGATAATGTTAATGACTCAAAGAATGTCAGGCTGAATGGTTGGCCACCATTCTTTTACCTCACCAAATCTGGCCCTCGTTGCAAAAAGTTTGCACACCCCTGATCCAGTGCTAGCAGGCTTGGTTTGCCGTCTGATCTGTGGATGTCAGTCTGACTAGTTAAAATTAAACTGACTGACAATGAACCATGTGATTTTACCAGCTAGACCCAGCCTATAATATTTAAATACAGCTCTAAATCCAACCTCACAGACAAGATAACCAGCCTGCAAGCCTGAAACTACTCTAAAAAACATCAGCCATGATGGAACCATACAACCATATAGAACCATGCTGTTATCTAGAGCCAGTCTTGAGTAAATTAGAACCAGATCCTCCATAGACAACCAAACTAATTTATTTAGATCCAAGCTGATCATTTCATATAAGTGTCCAAACCTGAGCAGTACTGGTTTAATCAACAATAAATTGTATGAAAACACAGAAACCGGTGCACAAGTGTTCAAAACTCCTTTAAATATATCAATATACCTGTACAAATCAGCTAAAACCAGAGAGACTCTAAAACCAACTAATCTACCGTCTTCACCAGCTAAAACTGTTTTACGTGCTCAGTATTCCATTATTTAATATCCACTGAATTATGAAGTGTGTTTACTTTACTCACTTAGCTCATCGAAGAAAGTCTCCACTCCGTCCTCACCCATCACCGAGCACACCAGCCTGGCTTTCAAAAACGTTGTCCACTTGTTAACTAGAGACTTCTGGCCTCCCTCATCATTCTGATAACCACAAACACATTCACATCCATTGAGAAAAATAATCTCTATATTTATTATTTCCGATTATAGATCTGTCACCACATAGCTGATTTCACATTAAACATGAGATTCTACTGTTCATCAACAAAATGCTGTAAACGATGTTTTATTCAGCCAAGAATTCTTTCACACGTTTCTGGTGTTTCATTTTTTTGCTCAGTGATTAAATAACTTTAACCTTTATACACTGAAACACCGTTTTGTATTGTTTTTTTTTTAATGACCTTACCAGACACACTCTTCCCACTCTGGCCAACACGCTAGGGCTCGCCGTTCCTCCAGAATCCACACTCTTCTCCCGGAAGAAAAAGTACAGCTTGTCATCATTCTTCTCGGAGTTGTCAGGAATTTGATTTATTTGAATGAACACCGGTTCTAAAATGCAGATAGAGTGAGAGATAGAGAGAGGAGAGGGAGAGGGAGAGAGAGAGAGAGAGAGAGGGGCATTAAAGGCATTGCATTTTGTTTTTACCACTGTCCTAATAATACGGTATCCTTAGTAACGACCTGGTCAAGGTCAGAGGGGTTTAAATTGCGCTTAACAATACCAACTGATTTTTCTGAATACATCTCAGAAAGGTAAAAACGTAATCCAAGTGCACTATTAGGATAAACAATTTTATGGCGAGGGAGAACGGGTAGACTTAAGTCACTGGGCTACTGCTCGGAAAGTTGGGGTTCGAGCCCCGGACATCACCAAGCTGTCACCCTTGGGTCCTTGAGCAAGGACCGCCCTGACCCAAGCTTCCAAACCAGCTGGGATATATGAAGAAAGAATTTAACTGTGCCTTAATGTATATGTGACAAATAAAGGCTATTCTGTTCTAGCTGAGGCAAATGAACTGCTAGAGTGCCGGCATTGAACAGTGTGGCTCCCCAAAAGTGTTACTACGGGATTAGTGTCAGAGTTTAGTCTACTATCTATGTTAAATCCACTTAGAGATATGGATATTTCGATCACTGAGTAGATTCAGAGCCTACCCCATTTTTTTTGTATTTAATTAACAAGTGAGTGAAACAAACCACTTATAGTCGTCCTAATGGGTTAAAATTTAAAAAACAAAATCTCTATCTACAACCCCAAATACTTACCATTGAGCCACTTAGAGTCATATTGCTCTGTTCTAATAGCTGACCTATTCCCCATCGTCCTAAAGATTGCTGGATCAGTGGCCATGAAGTCCACATGAACACCAGCATACAGGGTGCCATCTGCAGGATAACAAGAAGAAAAATTAGTATGTGTTTTGTAAACAGTGCAAAGAAGGAGGAGTTTGCTGTGGTCAACTTACTAATGAGAACAGCTGCATCTTCATGATTTGGGTCGTATGAACATTTACCCTTTCCTGAATCCAAATATCCCGGGACCAGCCTAAAAAGGTAGTCCTGCACAGATAAGGGGACATCGGAAGCCTTTATCTATAAGCTTTGCTTGTGTATGCACTCTATGTATATGAGTGTGTATAGGTGTGTACCTCTGCTCTCCAGCCTCTATTGATGAAAGTACAGATGGGTCTGTAAGCTCCAGTGCCACAAGTATACAGATGCGTCCTGTTCCATGGCTCAATCGTGCGCACAAAGTTGGCACACTCGCCCTGGGAAACAAATACATACGAGCGTGAATGCTTTTCATAAGAGGCATTCTTATTTTCTATGGAAACTCTATGAGGCTTACAGTATTCTAATTGGCTTTGTTAATCATAAGCAGATTGCATAATTTGTGTTAGAAATCTGCTACGAATAAGGGCAAAACAGAGAACGAGCTGACAAGCTGTTATAAACCAGTAACGACAACAAACTTGAAAGTAATTTCTTACTTATTAAAGGTTATTATGTCAAAACAAGTGAATGGCATAACGGTCATAAGTACAGATAATATTCTATTTCAATTAATGAAAAAAACAGCTCTGTGAATAACTTTTTTTTTTCTTGTGTACATGTGTTCAGTCAGACAGCCCTTTTGACTCGCAAAAGTCATCCTTCATGTGTGTAATTCTTTTTTGAGACTGTCCCTATGCTACGAACAGGACTTTTAGAACAAAGCAACTGTAAATAATCTGTGCTAACATTTCAATTGTAGCTCTGTGCTGCGAAAAAATCGCATACTTACAATATGGACTATAAAGCTTGTAGCAACACAGATGGCCCTAATTTACAAAATGGAGACCAAAACCCAACACAAAACCAGCCACCACTTATTTTCCAGTGGTGTTCAGTACGACGAACAGAAAACGCAATCCGTTTCCTTGCATTTTGTTGTCATGGCAACCTCCTACATTTGGCAGGATTTTGATTTCATACAAATGCCTATGCATGAGGACAGGAAGAGCACTTCATTGCAGGTTGCAGCATGCATGTCACTGAGTTTGGCTTGTAGGTCAGTTTCCTACATAAATCACAAGGATTTTCTGCACAAGCAAACTCATTTTGCATAAAAACAAGTAAGTAAATCTGGCCGGTTGTATTCTGTATTTAGTAATAGTGAAAAAAGAAAATCTTATATTATTCTTGTTAACATCCTCTTTTAATTATTATTTTGGAATCTTTAGAATTCTTCATGCAGATACTACATTTTATTTTAAAGTTACAATTTTTGGAGTCTAATCATGACTCATATAAAATGTAGGTTTGTCATCTAAATAGATTCATAAGCAAACAAATAATAAAACACTATAGTGAACTATTAGTAGACAATTAAAAGGCGTAGACCCACATGCTTTCCTTTTCCTGTCATCTGACACTCCCCCTTTCTCTGTATCGGAGCAGGCCAGTGTATCTGAAAGAGAAGTTTGAGCCTTAAATACACATAAAGATGATTTCGATCGAAAATTGTTGTACTTTTGACAACTGTGATGCATGTAGGAGAGGAATATAGTGCACATGGCATTTGTGATAGTGAAAATGTACATGAGAAAATGTTCAAGCTCTGCTTACAATGAGAGGCTCCTTATTGACATTCTGCATGTCCAGGGAGACAAGGTACTCGCGGCTGCCCAGGTAAAGACGGCCCTGATCCTGGTCCATATGGAGGATCCGGTAATCGCTGGTGTTGAAGGTTAAGCTGAAGGGCCTTGCTGTCCGAGTGTCCATTAACTCTGGGACAGAAGGACAGACATGAGAAATTGTATTAATAGTGACTCCATTATGTGTTAATGTGGCTTTCTAATAGAAACACGAGCAAACCTAAAATACAGTTTGTTGGTTTAAGATATCTGAATGGGGGGACTAAAGTGAAGGTAATAACATGTACCTTTTAAAATGAAATTATTGAGATCGATAATCGTTTCAGATTTCAACCTCTGCCAGCAGACCATGTCTCACTTTGTGTTCCATTGGCAGTTTTCTTGGCAGTCTTTACATATACTGTGCATTAGAGTACTGTGTAGTAAATAAAGGTTTCTGAGCTTTTTTGTCCTTGGGATCTGACAGCTTAAGCAAGAAACCTAGTGTTCCTAATCTGCTTCCTGTGGGAAATCTCCTTGCAGGGCGTTAGATCAATTTGTGCAAGCATGACGCAGAAACTGTTGGGCACAAAGTTCATCTGACTCAGCGATAGTTTGCCAGCATGCTATCTCAAGTCATTTCACACATTCGTTATTCTTCTTGACTTTCAGACACACAGAATAATCATTAAGGTTATCAGGAAGCCTTAAAAACAAACAAACAAACAAAAAATTCAGAATGAATTCCAGATATCTGTCAACACTTTGGCTAACATTTTCCCAGCATTCATTTATCATAGCATATGTTCCAAATGAAACACTTTTCCTACAAAATGTTTGAAATCCTGAAAAATGCTAGGAAAATATCCTTTCCTAATACTTACAATGAAGAGATTTACAGAAGCATATATCTGGCTAAGTGTAGCCTTACTAAGACTCGGGTGACTAGTGTTCTCATCTTACATGTCTTTATATACTTAAAGAAGGCTTCAATCCCACCCCAAATAAATGAAGCAGAAACATTGCGCCAAACCTGACCTCATTCTTCCTCGCTGTCTCTTCCTGAACGCGATGTTCATTGTGTAACAGAGATTAAAGTAGAAGTGGGTTAAAGTTGATCTTTAGTTATTACACTGGACCTGAGTATCTCTGAGGTGTTACATGAGTTATATTTTAAGCGTTGTCTGTGAAAAGATGCTGTTAATAAAAGAATCCCACCTTTTAATACTCCTCACCATAGGTTCTGAAAGAACTCGAGAAAACATCTTCTGGTCTGTTTTTTTTTGTTTTTTTGTAAAGCTTTATTGGACACACTATGTATTTGTTGATACGGCACATGTCGCTCAGTTCTATTACAGAATTGTCCGCTTGTGTATCAACGCAGCTGCCAAATATAGAAAAGGCTTGTTTGAATCCACAATTCGAGAGCTTCCCCTTCCTTAGATGTCATAGGTGACCAATCAATAAGGATGTTTGTTTTACAAAGAAGTCAGGAAATGCGTGTACAACTTGACACCGTAAATGCTCTGAAAAGATATCAGAAGGGCGTTTGTTGCAGCCTGACATGGATATGCCATCAGGACTGGACCTCTAGGCAGACAGGGCAGGGTGGATAAGAGAGAGAGAGAGAGAGAGAGAGAGAGAAGAGGCTCCTGAACACTTTGCGTCTATTCTCCTTCCTTTACCATAAACACAGGACACGCAAATGCTGGCAAAGCCCAAGTAGCTGAAAGTGGACACTGCTCAGAGTTCAACACAATATCACCGCCGTATATGGATATACTAAACAAAGAGGTACAATAGTGACCCAGGAGATGGAACAGATCTAGATCTGTTTCTAGGAACATGCTGAACAGATAAGGAGGAAAATGGAACCTGCTTGAGAACTGTTTTTAGCTATTGTTTCCAGGTTTCACGTGAAGAAAATCAAGTGGGGAAATGCCTGTCCTGGACTTTGAAAGGGATTAAAGCAAATTTCTTGTAACTTTGTAACTCTGTACACAAATAATACATTATTATACTTTAGGTTAGGGCTCTTTTACTTTAATTAGTCTTACTATTCAGTGCACACAATACTGACGTGCTCTCATGTGTGCACACTCACTTTACTGCTCCATGTGACTGAATAACGTGTGAAGAATACCATATTGCTCTGCATTGTCTAATAAGACTTGCATAAAAAAATAACTTAAATACATTGTGTAGGCTTCAATTGTTGTCTGTTTATTTATTTTTTTAACCAAAAGCAAATGAATTTCTATTTAGGGACACTCACAGGTCACAGATTGTTTTTTTTGTACATATAAGTGTACATATCATTGACATATCATATCATTCATCATGTCTTGTAAGCTATATCCGGTAGTTCAGGTTGTTTAGGTATTCTCTC
This sequence comes from Kryptopterus vitreolus, assembly GCA_030449085.1. Lineage (NCBI taxonomy): Eukaryota > Metazoa > Chordata > Actinopteri > Siluriformes > Siluridae > Kryptopterus > Kryptopterus vitreolus. The sequence continues at coordinate 5,690,684 of JACRUU010000020.1, forward strand.
TCTCTCACTTTCTCTCTCCCTGTATATTATAGACTTCCACTCAGAATTTTGCAAACAGCTTTCCTCCTCTTCAGGCGCCTTCGAGCCAAAGGTCATCCCTGTGGCGAACAATGAACAATCCACCTCTGAGAACACAGAGCGCACCAGAGCCAAACAGAGAATTGGTCTTTTCCGGCCTAGTGTTCTTGTTCTGTAGGAGGAGAGTACATCTGGGTGGGGAGGTTAGGAGGGAAGATGTGGGCAATCGATTCTTGAGAGACTGTTCTCATATAGAAGAAACAGTGCAGGATGGGTAGGAACAGCGTGAGTGCATGAACATAGAACGGAGCCAAAGGCCACAAATGAGTTTCGGTTGAATTACACGCACTGGTGATGAAGGAAGGAGGAATCAAACAGTCAATACCGAGACAATTTCCCAGAGTTCACGCAGATCAGTGTTTTCATGTAGGTGCGATGTACGAAAAGAAATTTCACAAACAACGTGATTTGAAGAAATGTCACGTATCTTTCTCAATAACTGCGCAAACGTTTCCTGTAAATCCCATGGTCTGCATTGTGGTTTGTCAAGAACTCAAAACATGAGAATTGGGTCAAAGGCACTAATGCTTCCGTGCAGCTTTTTTTCTGTAAATGCAGTGAAATTAACAACAACTTACCGATGAAAGAGCTTCACTCAACTGCACGGTTAATCTAATTCGAAGGAGGCAACCTGATTCAACATTTACTTACTTCATTAGTGTTGGCCAGAACCGTTTATACGGCAAGAATAAGCCGATCCCGAACACGTCTCCAAATGAAAATACGTAGTTTATTCCTGACGTCAGCAATTCAAAACATTGAGCGTCCACAAAACTTCAGCAACGTATCAGTGCTCTATGGCTTAAGTGGTAAAATGAAACAGAAAAGAAGTTCACTAGTAAGTGGAGGGGGAATACGGTTTATGTAAGCCACACAGCAGTGGCTTGCTGTCTAAACAGTGACTGGAAAGTATGACAGCATGAGGCATGTGTGAACAGAAAATGTGCACCGAAAATCGTTTCACGGATTTAACAAAATCCACAGGCTTAGTACACTTCAACACTAATCTTACCAAATAATCATCATACCATTTTAACAAAGTACAATTATTACTTCTAAGCAAAAAAAAAAGTGGTTCATTCAATCATCATTTCATTCCTTGATTCTGGTCAGGATTGTGATGGATAAGATGCTCAAACCAAGAACACTGGAAATTTCCCCCGTATAAGACACCAGTACAATACAGTGTGCTATGCACACATTCTCATTACATGAAGGTTTGATTCCAAGTTATCAATCCATCTAAATTTTTAGAGGTAGTAGAAAAACACAAGAAACTCACAAGAGCCCAAAATGAGACGAGGGTGCCTACAGCTGCAACAACAAAGGACATGTTGCTGGCATTTACACCATATACCACACACTCAGCATAACCTCAAGCATTGACATTTTTTACTGCCTCTAGATTGGAAGATTGCAGGTTCAAATCCCACCAAAACCACCAAGCTGCCACCAGTGGGTCCTTAAGCAAGGCCCTTAACACACAATGCTGTAAATCTACCAACACTAGCACTAATAGAATGAACATACTTTATACATTTACATTTGCAGCAATTGGCAGACGACCTTATGCAGAGTGACTTACAACTAAGCAATTGAGGGTTAAGGGCCTTGCTCAAGGGCCCACCAGTGGCAGCTTGGTGGTGGTGGGGTTTGAACTCATGATCTTCCGGGTAGAGTCCAACACCTTAACCACTGGGCTACCACCCTTTATACCAGGGTCTACCTGATTCAGAAACATGAATTCTGACTGGCTGGAAGGTGGTTCGGTCCACTGTATGCACAAGTAACTATTCAAAATTAATGCGCTGCCTTATGAACAACTATAATCAAAGTAATATACAATCACAATTGTTTATTGAATAAGATAGTAATTGTAAATATTTCATAATTACCTTATTTTTCTAACATAATTCATTCATTCCAGGCATTTGTTTGCCTTCCACAACGTGCATTAAAATCATGTAACATACCCCCCATATATGGAATGTCATGTAAATATTTTACAACAGTCATCTAAGTACACTTTCGAAACTGGCATTTCTGTTAAAATGTCCATGAATTTTAAAACATTGTCACCACTCTGCTGAAAATGATCCACCAGCCAAATATACAGCAATATAATAGTGTGTTTTCATATATGAGGTACAGTAAGCCTGGCATATTGTGTAGTGCAGCTGGATTATAGCCAGTAACGTGTCACGGAGCGTGTTTGTGTGTAAATCTGGGAAAACCCGCTGGATGTTACTGTGGTTAAATTTTGGCAAATGGCCAAAAATGATTAAAAGTCTCTCTTTTTTATGGCTATGGGTATAGCGTGAGTCATGAACTGTGGGATGTACAGATGTGGACCCGGCAAAGTGTTTCAGCAGACCGAATTTGTTCAATACTATAGCAGATTTGATTTCCATATGGGGGAAAATATCCAAGTGCATTTTCTTTTGCTGTGGCAGATTTTGAAATTGAGACACATGCAACACGGGATCCTAATTCATTTGTTGAATGAATCTATGAATTTACTGAGAAACTGGTTTCTAGGCTAAGCTTACTTTCTCACAACACCCAACACAATTGTATCAGAGCTCACTGTGCTTTGATGCAGTAACGATGGATAAAATTCCCTTTCCACAATTATCTGTGGCAGTCTGAAATGTCAGAACAGGAGTAAGTGAGACTCGTCATTTCATGATTCATTCAGATAATTCTTATTTATACAGTGGTGCAAATTTAAAAGTAACCATGTGTCTGCCTTCTTACACTGTGCTAGCAAGATGTCTTTATTTAGTGTGTGTGTGTGTGTGTCTCATTGTCAATGATGACAGGTTAATGTACAATAATTACTGTAATTGTTCAGGATCAAAGCTTCATCCAAACTGAATGATTCACTAATCTTTGAATTTGTGTCAAGTAACCATGAAATTCTCAAAAAGAACTACAGAACAGTAGCCGTTACATTAACAATTAACAAAAGAACAAACTCCTATAATGAGATAAAGGAGAATAAAGAATAAAGACAAAAAAAAAAAACCTCCTTGGAGTGCATTCTTACTACTAAACACACCTACTACTGGAAAGTGGGTGGAAAAACTAGAGGTAAGGAAACGCAAATACACAATACAGTCACTGTTTCCACATTTCATATCTCATCTCATAGCACATATTACTATTATTATAATTTCCTAGGATGTTTAACAATAAACCTAGACGGAGTGTGTTGCGAACCGAGTATCCGTCGCAAGTCTGGGTGACAACATCCACCTTTTGTTCTCTTTTAGAAACAGTTGAGCAAATGACAGGAACTGCGTTATATTATGGCATGTACGTGTGTGTGTGTGTGTGTGTGTGTGTGTGTGTGTGTGTGTTTGTGTGCGTGTGTGAGGGTGCATTTTGTGCCTGCAGGCAGATGAATGAACAACTCTGAATGAAAGAGCCAAAGAACAGTAGTCGTTTTACAATAGTACAGGTGTGTGTGTGTGTGTGTGTGTGTGTGTGTGTGTGTTTTATTAAAGGTTTATACATGTGTATGTGCACTACCTTTAAAAGCCAAAGCCACTCTGGGAGCCGAGCGCAGGATGCAGGATACACTGCAAACATACAGTACCAACAGCAACAGGATGACTCTGGTTCCCATAATGCCCTTGTGACTTCGAAGTCCTATAGAGACCTAAACAAAAGGAACCGGCTAAATATATCATTAGGGCACAAAAATGAAGATACTACATGACACGTAGGATATGAAAAGTCAAAAGAATGAATTCAAAAAATAAAGATTGAAAGAAGAGGAACATTACATCTCCGTGTTTTTATTGTGTAACTAAATCCCCTTGCAAAATAAATGCACCCTATTGATTCACATTCGGATTAAAGATTTTTATCATAGAGCTAATATATTGGCTACATCGCAGTGTTTTCTCCCGGCAGGTGAAACAGGGATCAGTGTGAAATAGCAGCACATCAAACGGCACACACCTGTGAAACCGAGCACTGCACAGCACGTGCCTCGGAAACACCGGCAGCGCCTAAGTGCGTTAAGCTGCTGTAAACCTCTGTCACACAGCGTCACATTATAACCTCTAACAGGACATCCCTCCAGGCCCAGTTTGTTTCCACTAGCTACACATCCAAGCCACTGGTGTGTGACATCATTGGATTTCGGCACAAAGGTGCTGTGATGGGGCAGCAGTGCAGGGTGTGCATTTTTGCCCCCTTTTCGTAGCTTATAAAAACAAATGAGGGATTATTAAGTGGCAGCAGTGAGGAGCAGCTGACGCGGAAGCGTGTTAAAACCCGTTTTGAATCTTAGAGCAAACACAAGTGCTTTGGACAGTGACGTTTCCATAATGAACGCTGCACTTCCCTTTACATTATTACAACGTAGCACTCAATTTTTTTGTGCCTAAGTGTATAAAGGGAGGAGAAATTATGGATTATAAAACAAATTGCTGATGATAACTATTAAACTGACCATAAATTACATTTCTGGAACATTTTAGAATTAGCTCTTCTACTTTTAGTAAAAATTTATTAATTTCAATTTGTATTATGAAACAACTAAACAAAAACTAATATATAAATGTTGATCATAGGCAAATAAGTTAACAGAACCTAAATACTGTCACACACCAGGAATTGTGCAATGCATTAACATTACACATACATTATAGAACATACAGTGTATATATTGTACTTTAAAAATGTTAAATAAAATGTCTTATACTTTTCATAATTCATTGTAGATTGTAGATCATTGTAAACAAAAAAAAAAAAAAAAATATATATATATATATATATATATATATATATATATATATATATATATATATATATATATATATATATAAGCAATACATTTCAAGTAGGAGAAGAGAGTATCTGCTTTTTGCTGCACGGACACAAACACAGCAAACGAAATAGAGAGGATGTATGACTTTTGGCAGCTGCCGGCAACACCGAATTTCACAGTCCGATTCGAGAAAGGCTACAATAGGCTAATGTGTGCAAGGCCTAGACAACAGCTCTGTGCTCAAAAGAGGGATACATGGGCAACATAAAATCCACTTTGTCAGCCAAACTTTACCTTCAAACTCTGACCTCAAATCACGTCTGTGAAAAATGTGTCACTCTTATGTCATTTATAGAGAATTAATAAATCATATACAACTGATGTGGAGTAAAGCCTTTATCGTATAGTAGGCACTTTGACAAAATTCCTTATGCATTAAAAAAAAAAAATAATAATAATAATAATAATAATAATAGTTTCAAGTGACTGCTTATTTTGCAGTAATGTGCTAAACAGAAAGTTAGACATTGATCTTTATCTCTTCAAGATTTCTAGCGCTTTGTGTTCTAGTCTCTCTTTTCCACCACTTTCTAAAATCCTTGCAATTCGCTCACATCACAGACACTCCACAGTAAAATCACTCCATGAATATTTTACTTGAATAAATAATGTACCACATCTCTATTTTTGTAGTCCTATTATTTGTCCCCAAACTTTTGAAATACAAGTTTAAAAGCCTGATTTTATTTTAGTTTTTCATTCATCATAGACTATAGTTAAAATATTATTATTAAAAGTCAATCAGATCCTCATTATACAGTCACTGTTTCAAGTGCGATCTACTGATGTTAGAAACAAATATAGCTGTTTCCACCACACTTTTTTTCTGCTTATTTCTGCTCACTTTAAAGGTTTCAATACTCAATCAATTGGGAAAAAACATTTTTATTGCATATAAGCGTTATATAAAATGTTCAAGGCTATTTTTTTATATAGATTTTTTTAGGCTGTATACTTTCATAGGGATTAGGCCATGCAATCACTGTTATATATAAATGTTGTATTTAATTGCAGTCTTTATATGAGTACATTTACAAGTATTATTTGTAAAAATCCTTGGTACTTTTCGAAAAGCCAGCAAATTTGGCTTTTATGATGCTAATAAATATCAGAAGAATTGTTCTTATGAAACGGAATGATTGAGCACAAGATGCAACTTATATTAACCATGTAAAAATCTTGCTTGTTATTACAAAATGCTTACATGTTAGTATGCCCATTATCTTGACGGGTACCAATAATTCTCGAGCTACGAATAACAATAAATGAATTTGCAGCACCACCTCCAACTTGTAAATAAAGTCTGAAGCTCTCTTTTGGAAATCTGATCTGCACCTTGTAAATCTTTTTATGCAGCAGCCTCGGGTTCCCATTCAGCGCATCTAGAGGCTTGTCTCGGAATGCACTACATGCCCAAACCGCCAGATAGAGTGAAGGAGAGATGGGTGAGGAAAGAGGGGACATGTGAATGAGTAATGGTGTGAAAGAGCAGAGTTGTTAAGCGAGCAGGAGGATTGAAAGCGTGAGGCACTGATGTGATGATAATCTCCCTGCACTATCGTTCGAGATGGATATGCCTGTACTGCAGAGGAGATTGAAATCGCAGCAGGTTTGGAATTCTAGGGGAGGCCTCGGAAACAAGCTGCAAAGAGGTTTATAAAAAAAAAAAAAAAAAAGGCGGGCAGACTTTCAGGTCAACTACTTATTCTCAGAGGCTGGGAATAACACTGCTGCCACTTTCATCTCCTCGCCTCACCTTTTCTCTTTTCCTGAATGCTCCACTGGCTGAAGATCAGACTTATTCGGCTTGATCAGATCTGGATTCTTCTCACACAGCGTTTGTCGGCACAGGTCGTACGCTCAGGTGTTTTCACATGTTGAATCTGGAACTGCTTCTGTAGGAAGGTGTGGCAGACACACATACACAAGTTCAGAACAGACAAACATCTCAACTGATCAATTCAACCACACACACATATACACACGTCTCACTATCCTTGTAAGGAGCCACCATACAATACATTTGGCCCCACCATGAAATAAGCATTATTTCAAGACACACACATACATGCAGGTAAAAAGCTTACTTATATATGCCTAAAGAAATACAAGCCTCAGGCTAGGAAAATAAGGTCAGCATGGGTCATGTTTCCACCTGC